>OX608083.1:22372080-22522080 GCA_951509765.1 Sphenella marginata
TGAAACAATCTGCATATTGTAATATACCATGTATGCTACTTGGTTGGTATTTATGTGGCAGGTTATGATAGCTTTTAAAAAAATATGTTTATGAACTCAAACTAATTTGACTCCTAGCTTTTCTCTGAAGTTTTGTAAGTTTATTGTAGATATTAGTTTTACAAGCGTCACCTTAAGCAATGCGACACGTAATAGATAGTAGTTTGGGACAAAATTAGACGAATGTTTAAAGAAAAAAAAAAAATTTTCGAAAGCAAAATTTTCATTTCTAAATCGAACAGTTTTCCAAGAACTTGCAACTGTTTTGAAGGCGTTTCAGCTCATAAACTTTGTGAGTTGCGTAGTTTTCCTAGTTTCTGCTAAGATCTCTCTGTTTCCTTTTTACATTACAAGGCTATAGATATGCAGTCCTATCACTTCAAAAATAAATTGTGACAGAAGCATTAAAAACGTCTTTATTTTTAATGGGTGCAATGAATTTTCATATTTACGCACCTCAAAAGTGCATTCACATTTTCTACGCTAAAACCAAATAATCGCTTTGACAGTAAGCGCAATGCGTGCACAACAACAAAATCCAAGCGGGCGCAGTTCATTGCTACCTTCGCTGCATAATGCAGTGTGACGTTGCGTACATAACACCAACACGTCTAGCTACAGATGCGAATGTTATGGCTATACGCCTATGTGTTTCTCGTCATACACTGAAATTAGTATTTTAGTGATTGATATGTTGCAACTTTGCGCCATAAAAAATTAACATAAAAATGCAATTTATTTCTCTATAACCAATTTTTTTCTAGATTTGTTTTTTACTTTGCAGGATGAAGTAACTAGTGTACGAGTAGTAGTACGAGCTTAGTTACTCTGTTAACCGGATAAAGGCAATCGAAGTATTGCAATTAATTGAAAAGCGCAAAGTAATGCAAGTATGACATACCACTAAGCTACCATGAAATTATGTTAAGCTCCCTATTTAAACATAGTTTAACATTTTTTTTTGCTTAGCCATTCATACATAAACATTTTTCATTTAGTATAAAAACAAAAATTTGTTTAATCTAGAAACAAAATCTAATTTATTTTAAGTTTTATCAATGGCAGTAGCCAAATATGTATGCGCATTCATGATTAAACAATATTTTAACACAAAATTTAGTAGTTAATTATCAGATTTTCTTTATTGTTTCGCCGTTGTTCAAAAAGATTTGTAGAGATCAATAGGAAACACCGCATTACCGCATGCGGCGTTGACAGTAAAAGCCAATTTTATTGGCAGAGATTGTTGTTTGCAAGAAAAATAAAGTTATAATTTATAATTATAATGAACGAGAATATAATGTAAAATTTTATTGATGAAAAGGCTTAAGATTTATAATTTTTTTTTTTTTTTTTGTTCCTACGACAGTTTGAAATCAAGTTCGTTTCCTAAGTCTATTGTTTCAAATACTCATAAATTCATAATCAGCTACTGCCAATTTTATTTGTGTGACAAGCGTCAGAAGGGCACTTTTTAATAGACTAAAATTGAGTTATCTTACAGTTTTTTTAGCAGCTTTTGCAAGATTTTCTCTCTCTCTCTTTTAAATGACGAGGCTTTGGGCGTTTTGCGAATGAACACCTCATTTGGCTTTCTTTACCTCGCGCTTTGTAATACGATTGTGGTTATATAACCATGAAATAAAATCTATAATTTTGAAGCATAAGTAAGTGCTGCCGCGTTTTATATAGATACTATTTGAATACAAACCACAGAAAGCAATTAAATATTGTTAGCTCCCAGTGAGTGTAAGCAAAAGTTGCACGTGTGGACCACAAACAGATAAATTTGTGTATTGATAGAATTTGCCAAAAAAGGTATATATTTGTGGTTTGCATTTGAGATTTTAAATTACTTTTCCAAAAAAAAAAAAATTATTTTCTTCAACTTTAAAACAGTTTATTGGATTTAAAAAAAAAAATATTTTTAGCTATACCGTTTTGAATCAAATTTGTAAACATTGCCTTTCATGCGCACGCGCTTTGCACTTTTTTCTCTTTTTTTTAGCGAATTATAAATGAAATTGGTTTAGACAAAAAACTTGTGAAAAGTTAACCAAAAAACGCCGACATGTCAGTGCTGGTGCAAATAAATGAAAAAAATGTGCACAAAGGGAATTGCTACGTGACCCGAACGTTATACGCTGGCGCTAATCGTAACACATACCGCAACATATTGCTTGCCAGAAAACATTTACTGTCACTTTGCCTTGATAGCGCAAATAGGCAAAAAGCGTAAACTGATCGAGGCAACAAGTTAAGCGCCGCTACCTTTAAAAGCGAGTGGAAAGCCAAATTCATTCAGAAAACCATTTAAGCTGCTATGCAAGCGATTAGCTAAGCTCGTTAAACCGTTTGATAATACGATGCGATAGATATGTACTTGCACATTAGGAATGAAACTTTTTCTTGAATTTTTTTTTTCAATTGCGGGATTTACGGGATTTTGGAATTTTTAATAGTAACTCGTTAGTGATCAACACTAAAGCTTGAAAAGCGTGAAGAAATTTTTTGTGAAACTATTGTACTAAACACAGCCCGATTAATTGATTAATCAAAATTTTGATTATTAATAATTTCGATTACTCAACTAATCGATTAATTATGATTTTTGATTAATCACAAAGGGTGTTTGCTCGATTAATCAAGATTTTGATTAATCAAAATGAAATTTAATTGATTAATCGAATTTTTGAATAATCGTTTTTTGAATAAAATGATTAATCATATATTAAAACGGCTCAAATTTAGAAGTTCCTTAATATTTCAACCATTTGTTGCATCTTCGACATTTTGCCATTCGCGATCGGACAACACCTAAAAATTTTCTAACAGTTTTTTATTTTTTAATATTTTGAAGTATGTTTGGTTTTTAATTTTTTTAGTTTCAACTATTTCAAGGCAAACTTTCACATAAAAAAATGAGTAAATTAATCAGTTTTTGCTAACCATTTTTGAAAATACTCGAGTAACACTCGTTTTGATTACTCAGAATTTTGATTAATCAAGTAATCGATTAATTGAAAATTTGATTAATCAACTTACTCGATTAATCGTATAAAGGCACAGCCCTACTAAAAAGTAAGAATTGACTGGGTTTTTATTTGAAACAGAAATAGTTTATATTCAACTTTTACGAGCTCAAGACCAGTTGATAATAATTCTAAAGCAATTCCTATTTTTGATTTTAATTAAATTGAAGTCAAAAACACAAAATAATAACTCCATTGGTTTGCTGGCCTACAAAAATAAATTTTATATAATTTTAAAAATTCAACAATAATAAAATTAAGATTTTATTCATAAATAAATTACTTGTAGATATAAAGCATGTAGTGGCATTTTTCAAATCCCCAAAATCTCGTGTTCGTAGAAAATAAATACTTTCATATTCGGCACCTAAAAAGTACGGACTCACTGTACCCCAGGATAGGCGCCAACATTGTAGGCAAAATAAAAAAAAATAGTTTTTCAAATAAAATCATTTCACTACAACAAGATATTACTATTTCATCAACAACAGCGTATAAGCAATTCAACTCGTAGTATATTACAACACCAATTTATAAATCACTGTACACCAAATATGCAAAAGTTACTAAAATATGGACATTGTCTTTTATAAGGAAACAAAACGAAATTGTGCGTTTTGCATCACGCCTTAAGTAATTCATAATGTTCAACACCATTTGTGACAAATATCAAACAAAACATTTTAAATTTATTTGACCAAATACGAGCACACGAGAAGTTGCTCACAATTGTTCTTCATTAAATTTGAAATATCTAAAAACTAACAGCCCAATTCTGTGTTCTTGATAAATTTGTCAATCTTGATAAATAATAAAGAAAAAATTATTTTTATCAAATGTTTTTGAATTTTGCGTCAAAACCAAATTTTATTTTATTCAAATAAATTTTTAATAATTTTTTTTTTGACGCAGAATTCAAAACACTTGATAAAAATATTTTTTTCATGAATATTTATCAAGATTGACAAATTTGTCAAGAGCACAGAATCGCCTTGTAAATCTACATGTGACAGCACCCTTCATCTTTGTTTTTCTTTTATTTTCTTTATGAGAAAATATTTTTTATTAATACAAACTCAGAAGGCAGGCATTCACTTGAAAATGTGTGGCTAATATCAACCAAAATTAAATTTTTCAATATTAGAAATCGTTTTAGCCTAACAACATTTCTTTTTCCTCTTGCTTTCAACTCTTTATGGAATCAAGTATTTGAATGCAACACCCTCTCTAATTCTCATAACATACGCACTTACATATACATACATGCATATACATATATTACAACAAACATATGATTTAAGCCGCCTTTATGTCTGCCATCTTATTGGCATTTAAATTCAAAAAGTATTCATTCATATAATTTTATTAACCGCAAAACTCACATTTAACTTCCGTTTGCATTGAAATGCCCAGCGAATGTTGTTTACAGCTTTTTTGGATTTTTTGCCAATTAGCTTTCAAATGTAAGTATGTAATATTTTAATACAAGTTGTACGCACATGAGAAAAAAAACCAACAAAAAACGGTGTAAGCGTTAGTCAGATCTAATTTATTGTCGATGCACTAAGTTGCTCTCAGCATTTTTTAAAGTCAACTCAATATCTACTTCCTTACCTGCCTATAAAAATTATGTCTGAATTTCTTCACACCCCTTGTTCGACTTGCGGTCCAAAGCTGTCTTATAATCAAATAAAATCGACCTTATATAAGGTGTACATTTTTTTATTCGGGTGTTTACAGTGAGTGCCACTCAAAATGGCTCACTTGTTATTTTATAATATTTCAGAAGACGTATTTAAGTAAAACTGTTAAAGAAATCTCTTGAACTAGTGTTGCCAACTTTATGGAAAAATTGCGAAAATTCTTGGAAACCTGGAAAACGAGCTGAAAATTTTGAAGTTTGGGGCAAGAATTGGATCAATTGATTTTTGGCCATTTTTTTTTTTTTAGATTGTGTTTGATATTTTCCTGCATAAGAACCTGTAATACAATACTTTAACATCGGTGGAGGCTCCAGAATTTTAGAAAGGAGAAGTCCAAAATTTTTTTTATAAAATACCGCGCCTGTATAGCATACTCACTTTCCAAAAATTTTCAAAAGTTTTGCATAACCTTAAAAAAAAATCACTAAAAAATGTCTATATGTAAGGTATCGCCAACACAAATTTAAGCTAACGAAATTTTCATAATATATTATAGCTACCAACTGGTTCATTTTCACTGTGAGTCACTGTACCCACAAAAGCCCTATTAAATTTTTATTCAACTGCCATAGTTTCGGCAAGAATTGTTTTGAACTTAATTTTTTTTTTCTTTTTTTTTTATTTGTATTTGTGATTGGTCAAAAAATTTTTATTTTTAATTATAACAACAATTTTTTTACTTTGATTATGTACGAGTTTATTTTAATTATATTTTTTAATATCTTAAACCTCATTTGGGAATTGTTGAAATAGTTGGCATGTTTATTTTCGCTGTCAATCTAGAGTTTATGAATTTGGCGTTTTTTTCCATTTGATTAGTTCAAGCAAGCTTGTTAGCACCTGCAGACAAATCAATTTAAGACTGCTCAATCATATTTAGAGTGGATACACCTAATGTCGTGAATGCATTCAAATAAATATATTTCAATTTATTTAATGCTGAAATTTTTATATTGTTGTTTGGGTGGTATTTAGGTCGCCCTGCTATTAGTCAACGAATTTAGTAATGAAATTTTAGAACAATAAAACAAACAAAACTATATTAGGTACATATAAACAGTGCTGGGCAAAATTAAAGCAACAAGCGCAACGATATTTTTGGTAGAAAAAGTTTCAGAACAACAGAACGTTCATCCATTCGCATAAATTGTTTTTAAATCCATGCAAGTTAATTTTTGCACGGAACGTATGCCAGGCCCTATATAAATTCTATTATTTTCGAATAAAAATATTAACGTTCCAAAATCGTTACTGTAAAAAAAAAAGTCAAAGCAGACATTCAAATTAGTAAAAATATATACAATCAGCAATAAATTTACATGAAGGGAAAAAACCACCGTTTAGCCAAAATGGCTAAGAACTGGAGCAATGTTGCAAATCAGCATTTTGACTGCCAACACGTTCAGTAAGCCATACGGACTCTGCTGTAACTTATTTAGTTATGCATTCGAGTTTTTTTTTTTTTTTTGTTTATGTGGCCTTTCCTGCCAGTAAACACGATTTGACTACACGACAAGAACAACTGCAAAACTTAAAAACAAATAAAACACTGGCAAAACATCAATACACAGGTAAGTATATATACATATATATATGTAAACCTTTCCGACTTTAGTCAACCAATATTCTTATGCAATAAATAAAAGATCATTGGTATTGGGTGTAAATACGGAATTGTTAATACAAACAAACATACACATTGACTGACTTATTAGTTTATAGCTGGTCATTGGCGGCAAAGAGCAGCGGTCCAAAAGTCGTGTAAATCACAAAACGTGGCCAACAAAAAGTACAAGTAGCCAGTTAAACTTAGTGCTGACAGGCAACAAACAACCTTGAATGGCGCTGTCCTGCTCGCCTGTGGCCTATAAATGCGGCATGACTGGCGAACGTTATTCGTGTTTTGTTTTTTTGTTTGTTTTTCCTCATATTTGAATTTTTTAATTTACTGTCTTAGAAGTTAGTAACTGTGATTTTATATGAGCTCTTAAGATTTTTAGCTAGATTATTCTCACAGCACCACATTAGCTATGCAACTTTTCAATTTGAACTCTTTTGTATTTTTTGGGATATTAGAATGTCTAACGCTCCTTAAACCAAGTGCATAGGTACAGAACTGCCTCCGACTACCTTTCACGGATATGGAAAAATATTAATATTTATTAAATGGGTAAGAAAGAACTGGACCCAAAAAACCTTACAAAACCTTACTCTCAATGATGAACACAATTTCTATGCATACTTTCGCTGAAGAGGCTTTGTAAATATATTTTTATTTTTATACAAAAAAATGTTTAACATTTTTTTTATCCCAAAGACATTAGTTCTTTAAAAAAAAAAATAATGTTTAATATAAATATTTTTTTTTGTTACTGAAATACAAAAATATTGGTTTGTATGCCAGGGAATTTTTTTTTTCTTTTTATTTCAATATTTTTACTGAAAAAAATATATTTTTTTTATTTATGAAATACATTTTTTTTTGAAGTACTAAACCCATTAATTTTTTCATAAAAATAAGTAATTTTCTTATAAAAATAAACATTTTTTTTGTTCTAATATATTAAGAAACCCTCTTCATCTAAAATTCATCAAAAAAACAAAAAAACTTTTAAGAAATCTTTTGAACATTTTTTTTATCCCAAGGACATTAATTTTTAATAAAAAATACAAAATTTTTTGTATAACAATATTTTTTTTTTTAAAAGCAATTTTTTTTTTTAATTTTTAATATAGTTTTGTTTTCATGAAAGAAAAAATTATTTTTTTTTTTTAAATTTTGGTACAATTTTTTTTTGTTTTAATAGAAAAATACTTATTTTCTTTTTTTTTAATTTAAAATAAACAAAAAAAATTATGTATTTTCTTACTAAAGTAAAAATATTTTTTTGTTGTTATTGAAATAAAAATTTTTTTTTGTATTCTAAGTTAATTTTTTGTATAAAAATAAAATTGTTTTTATAAAAATAAATTTTTTTTCTAATATATTAAAAAACCCTCTTCATATCAAGTTCATTCAAAAAATAAAAAAAAAAATAAAGAAATCTTTTGGCTTCAATTTTTCAAATATTTTTGCGAAATTTTGAGAGATTTACAGAACATTTCTTGCCATCATTTCTTGTTCTGCTAAACTAAATAGTTTGAGTAAAATCTGAAAAGGAAATACTTTTAGTTCGAAATTTCTTTTTACAACACAAAAATTACAAATCTAAAAAAAATTTTCCTGTGTTAAAAAGCTAACTATGCAGTTATAAATTCGCTAAACATATTTACACACTTTATGAATACCCTGTGTCCTGAGTAGCCGCTTGATAAATGCGGGTGGCACTAGCTCTGCCCACAACGACAATAATAATTGATTCAAACCAAATTGCAGATAATCTAAGTAGACAACAAAAGTCGAAATTTTTCTATTTCAATCATTTGCAATAATCACAAAAAGTACTCGTAGCACAGTGGCACAAACAAAATATGCCCAACTACTTAGTGGCAAAGGAGAGATACTAAAACAACGCCGAACATCGTCTTAGTCGCGAATTTGCCAAATTTAATAATGACTAGTGCGGCCACATCGTGACCAAATCAACGAATATTAAAGTGCCATAATGACAGTATTGGCTTTCTTCAATTTACATCTTTTAGCTTCTTCTATGTAGCTGTGTGTGTGTGGCCTAGGTACACGCTTAGCTCCTCTACAACTTCATTGCACTTTCGTATGACTAGCAAAGCAGACTTATGACGGTTGAGTTGTGTTTGTTGTTGTGCGACTTAAAGGTGGTGAATGTTCGTTGCATTACCAAAATATTTGGGCAGACCCATTGGCTTGACCCCAACAACGTGGCATGACGACCTAAAATTGGCGTTGAATTTGGCGCGAACGTTAATGTTTGGCCGAATGGATGCTTAGTTTAGGTGGCTGGTTGGTTGGTTGGTTGTTTCCTTGGCTACTCTTTGTTTACCGATTTGACTATAAAATCAGTTATGCAAACAGTTTTGGTAGCATTAAAAATGCCAACTGTGACAGTAAGTAACAGCTATAGCGAAAGCAACAAAGATAGTAACAGCAAAGTGGAGTAAGTAATGGTTGTTACAAGCAGTCAACATCAATAATATTGCCATTTGGTACGCTCTACGTTTTGTCTTTTTTTTTTTGTGTAGTAATAAAAATTAGTAAATTCGTTAACTCTTAATGCATTTATATAACTGTTGTATGTGTGCGTTTGGTGTGTGCATCATTGTTGTATTTGGGTAAATTATTCGACAGTTTAAGTAGCTCACTAAGGCAGTGGGGTTTACTGAATTTTTAATCGCTCTAAATGTAGAGTTAATGGAAATATTTGGCACTTTTTTATTGGAATTATGTTTGTTGTTATATTTTCTTTTTTTTTTCTTAATCATTTTCAGGAAGTATTTACTTGAGGTGTGGGTGTGTTAGTTCATTGACGTTTACCCAGTTAGGCGATTTATACCATACTAAAGTGGTTCAGCATTTCTTCTTGCGACCACTCATCTACATTTGTCAACTACCCTTTTGATCTGCTAGTAGTATCGTATATCTGGGAACACCTTATTCTCCGGCGGCTCTCTCACTATTCGTATAACATGAGCTAGGTTAGATTAAATCAGCTTTTCGATAAAAGTTTGCAGCCTTCAACACATTGCTCAGCATAATCAACTGTGCTTCAGAACTTGTAAAATGTTTTTCAGAAATTGTCAAATGTACTTTAGGATCTAAAAAAAAAATCTTACATAATAATCAATTGTATTTCAGAGACCATAAACTCTGCGTTGAGAGTAAATCCCTCCCTAAAAGGATCTTTACAAAAACATCGTTATAGAAATTTCAATGCACATTACGGCATCTTCTATAGAATACGTCCTAAGACTCGACTGTTTTCATGCTTTTCCTTAAAAATATCTTATCTGTGTCTATCATTCTTATTTTTCATTGGTAGTAAATTTTATGTCAGCTCTGTTCCAAGCTCAACGCATGGAAGCAGAATTTTTACAAAGCACATAGGCTATAAATGAAACAGAACTATTCGCATCGTCTATAAATTAACAATACCTGGGTGACCGAGACCTGCTCGTTTTTTTCGAATTTGCCGCATAATCGTACTTACCAAAAGCATAAATTTCCAAAATATCGAACACTAACCACAAAAAGTCACTTAACATACGTTGGCGACACCTGTTGTGTATTAAATATTCTGGTTATTATACGCCCTAAAATACCTTTTATTTGATACCCATATTGCCATATATTTAAAAAAAAATCGGAAAGGTGGCAACCCTCTAAGCTTCCTTTAGTGGCAACATCCAAGTAGAAAATCTAAGAAGGAAGCATACTATCCATCTACCAAATTTCATCGAAATCGGTTTAGCCGTGCCCGGGATAGTGGTCGATATCTGAAGGAATAAATAAAATGCGTTCCGTTAGCAACCCTAGGTGGCAATCCTATTCGAAAATATTTTGGTTGGTATACGGCCTAAAATACCTTTCATTTGATACCCATATTTCCATATATTGCTTAATATTTAAAAAAAAAATTGATATAGGTGGCAACCATAAGGACCACCCCAAGTGGCAACACCAAAGTAGAAAATCTTAAAACAAAGCATAGTACCTGTGTACCAAATTTCATTAAAATCGGTGAAGTCGTTCGGGAGATAGTAGTGGATATACAAATATACAAATATGTATACAAATATACAAGAATAAGTCGTTTAAAGTTATAAGATTAAGCTTATATATATTCTTAGTATTAAAAATTAAGCATCTTAAATACAAAAAAAAATAACTAAGCAAGACAAAAGTAAATCGCAAGAAAACTTTGATTCTGTGGTTTGGTACAAAAATTGTGTCTTAGATTGGCATAAACGTAACAAGCTACAAGCTCGTATCATGTCATATTAACGAACAGCAAGGAGCATGTGTCTTAAACAATTAAACCGATAAAATGTCGTGCAACACATACATATATATAAACAAAATAACAAACAAGCAGACCTCAGTATGTTCTATCTAAGTAGTACGAACCAGTACATCTGAAAACAGGTGTTCTGAAAGACACTCACTCACGTTTCAGCAAAAAAAAAAAATAAAATAAAATTCAAAGAACATAGACAATGGTGTTACAAGATTCAATTAGAATTGATTTTAAAATTTTGATAAGTAAATGAATAAGAGACCATTAAAATTTGCGCACTTAGAATTGTGTGAAAATAATTAATTGGCGTTTATTTAAAGAGAGTGAGTATCTTTGAATACAGGGCAGACATCAAAGAGTGTCACGCTTTGCATACAAAAATTTCATATATAAATTTAAGTATTGATAAATATGAGTAGAAACAATTGTATCAACTTTAAAGTTGCAATTATATTTACAAATCCAGTTGTGAGAAACCTCTTAAATAATCATTAAAAGTAATACTAGCCTGAACAGTAGCAAGTTCTAAAAGCTTTTTTTTATTCTTTGAACAACTTTTACATATTCCTACGCATTTTTATATTTTCACTCGCCCCCTCCCCTATGTCAACACATTTTTTTCGCTTGACTGGCAGTTTTTTAATTGATTGATTGGCCAATTTGCTAAGTTCACTTTATAACACTTGATTGAGTGTCTAATTTATTCAAAGCTTATTAGTTATTGACAGCTAAGAATGCGATAGTGGGCATGTTCTCTTTTATGAGATTAATATCTTGTAAACGTTTAACTTTAATGATCTAAAAATGTTAAACAACCGCTTAAGTTAGAATATTATCACAAGATAGCCAGTTCTATGTAAAACCGCTGCTATTTCAATGCAACACTGTCTAATGCGTCAACACAACAAAAACCTAAATTTGATTCGTATTTAAAAAAAAAAAAACAATTTCATATGGTATGACTAACTTTAAGCATCAAAATATTTTACTCTCCTGTCAGAAGGTTCCTGCACCTGACTCAACAAATATTCCAATCATATGTTCCGGCACTGCAGACCAAGAAAAATATACCAAATAAATGTTTGATTCAATTTTAAATTTACGAACACGTCAAATTACCAACACTATTCGAGTATTTATGAGTTAGAATATGACATTTATAGTTTTCAAGTGTTTATAAGTATCGTGATCAAGATCTTAATTTGCTAAGCTCAGCATATTGATCACAACATTCGAGCTTGACAATGTCTTTGACTGACTTGTGTGAAGCGATTAAAATCATAATTTACATATTTCAACGCACTTAAATACTGCATGGTATACATACATAAGTACAAGTACATTCGAGAACATATATACATATGTATATGCTGCACTGAGTACAAATAACTCAGAACTATTTTCATAAACATTAGAATGTCCTGAGCTCCATATACATAAATAAATAAAATATTTTAGTACCTGGGTGACCGAGACTTGCTCGGTATTTTTCGAATTTGCCGAATAATCTTACTTACCAAGAGCATAAATTTTCAAAATAGATTTCCAAAATATCGAACACTAACTACAAAAAGTCACTTAACATACATTGGCGACACCTGTTGTGTATTAAATATTCTGGTTGTTATACGCTCTAAAATACCTTACATTTGATACCCATATTGCCATATATTAAAAAAAATTCGGAAAGGTGGCAACCCTCTAAGCTTCCATTAGTGGCAACATTCAAGTAGAAAATCTAAGAAGGAAGCACACTAACCATCTACCAAATTTCATCGAAATCGGTTTAGCCTTTTCCGAGATAGTGGTCGATATCTGAAGGAATAAATAAAATGCGTTCCGGTGGCAACCCTAGGTGACAATCCTATTCGAAAATATTTTGGTTGGTATACGGCCTAAAATACCTTTCATTTTATACCCATATTGCCATATATTGCTTAATATTTAAAAAAAAATTATAAAGGTGGCAACGCTAAGGACCACCCCAAGTGGCAACACCAAATTAGAAAATCTTAAAACAAAGCATAGTACCTGTGTACTAAATTTCATTAAAATCGGTGAAGTCGTTCGGGAGATAGTACTGGATATACAAATATACAAGAATAAGTCGTTTAAAGTTAT
This sequence comes from Sphenella marginata, assembly GCA_951509765.1. Taxonomy (NCBI): domain Eukaryota; kingdom Metazoa; phylum Arthropoda; class Insecta; order Diptera; family Tephritidae; genus Sphenella; species Sphenella marginata. Next base: position 22,384,906 of record OX608083.1, read on the forward strand.
AAGATATATTTTTGAAGCAGAATTATAAAATGTATCTTATTTCAAGACTGCTATACCTCGAAAAAGTTCTAAGAAATAAAGAAACTTTGGAACATTTTCATTCGGAGCTTTAAGCTCAGCAGAGAGTTCCTTTCACGAAACTCTAATATCTTGGGAGCTTTTCTAAAGTTCTCTCAGGGAGATATTCAGAAGCAAAGAAAAGAAGTAATCCAAGATGATGTAGATTATATTCCACTAGGATATCACAATGTAAATAGGGCCCACTTCTTTATGAATGAGAATAAGTGTTGGAGTTCCATGATATCTACTGTTTTATAGTTCTTTAGAGAACAGAATATAGTATTTTGTAGTATTTTATTCTTGCGAAAGTAGCTCAGTACCATTTTCTCTTGAAAAATCGTAAACAATTGAAGCACCCTAATGTACCACAAATATCTTTGGGGATATTATTGGCACCATTGTGGCATGCCATGAACTCTTAGCCACAGCAATTTTCTTCACTTTTCCTTATAAATTTAAATAAACGTTTAAACAAACATACACATACACACGCACGCACACACATACATACATACATGCTTAAAATAGATAAAATATTAAAGAAATGATTGATGGCTCTATTGAATGACCAATTGTGCGGCCAGCTGCTAACAACTCGAAGCCAGCAAAGCTTTGCTTGCGATTTGCGACAGCGATCAGTTAGTTAGTTGAATGATTACTAACAATCACAATAACAACAACAACAACAATAATCACTTTGTAGTAGTTGTCAATTACCGGACGTGAAAATTATATACAATACATAAAATGAGACACAACAACAATTGATATGAAATAATGTAAATCAATGGAAGCATATTCATGAAGAAACAAATACACACGTTTAAAGTTTAAATAAATATATAAATAAATAAATGTCAGTACGTGTATACCAACACTACAATGGCACATAAAATTCTTGTTATAGCACAAAATTATTTATAGAAAGAAAAACAAACGAAGTTAAATACGTCACTAAAGTGGCATGAAAAAGATTTATTGGAATGCTCACATATGAGCTAATCGCATGTGGCTGCCTTACTCGCAACAACTATAATGTCTGTGGCATACAACCAAAAAAAAAAAAAAAAAAAATCTAATTAATCGAAAATCATAACATAAAAGTTAGTGCAACACTTTGCGGTATCTTTATGGGGCATTGTTTGATTTCATGAATGGATTGTAGTCCGTTTGATGTTTGATTTTTTCAGCATTGTTTTGTCGCTGAGTGAAGATTGGAACACAGCTGGATAAAAATGTATTTACAAATGACTGGTAAAATACACTGGTGGCGTGTAATATTTTACTAAAAAAAAAAAAGAGAAGTGATATTTGAGAGGAAAATTACTTTTATATTTTTTTTTTCTTGAACACAAACTCAATAAAAATAATACATCATTTGAAAATTTTCTGAAATTATTTCTTTCACTTTTCAATGAAAATTTAAATTATAAAATTTGGGTTCTTTTTACTTAATTTGTTTTTTTTTTTTTTTGTTTCTGTTATACTGAAAGAATTCGCTAAATTTTGCAGCCTCAAACGCGTTTAGATGAAAAATTAGTTTTTTGCAAAATTTTTATATGAAATTCGACAGCAAAAAAATTATTTTCTACTTAAAATGTTGCTTGAAACCGGCAGTTAAAATAATATAAGTGTACTCAGAAGCGCAAAAGAAAATATAATTTTAGTAAACTGCGCATGGTCACGCTCAAAGTAAGATATTTTCCATACCTCAGAACGCTAAAAAAACTCAAAAATCAAAATTTCCCAACAAAACTTAAAAGAAAAATTTCTAATTATTTAAAAAATATACATATTTTATAAGTAATGAAATTATTTAGTTAATCTACCCAGTCCAATACATATATATGTAAATATAGTAAATTAAAAAAAATTATCAGCAAAATCATCACCAAAATTATATAAAAACTTGAAATCTTAAAAAAAAAAAACAAAAATTTAAATCTATGCTTTTTATTCAGTTAAGTTTTAAATCTCTTCTGAAGCAAATTAAAATCTTGTGTGGGCAAATGAGAAGTTTTGAAATGCATTACAAAAAAGTTTAAAAATGTGAGCTCAATTTTTTAAGCTTGCAACTACGGTCCTCGTAAAGTTTCTCGTGCAATTTTATTTCTCATGTTTCACTTCCTGAGCTTAATTGCCACAAATTATATACACATAGCTAATTTCATTTTCTCAACTCATACGTAGTTATAAAAAAAAAAATAACAACATCAATACACTTCACACTTTTATTTAGTTTAATATTACTAAATTGTGTCGTTATTTAGATTCATTAAAATTAATAATCGTACGAGTTTTTAAGCTTGTTTGCTGAATATCTATGTATGCATGTTGTAACATTGTAAACGTGTGTATGTATTTAATATGCAAACTAGAATTTAGCTAAATTGTAACTAGTGCAAACGTCATTGCTACACATTCTTTGTTGTCTTAATTTAATTTGTTGTGCATGGAATTTAACGCTTGTCCATCGAGTTTATGCTTATGGTAACTGATTGATTACTGATTGGGTGGTCGACTAGTTGGACACATATGGTGTTTGGTTGTGTAATAAAAGCATACATAAATGTGCATACAAAAGATGGAAAATTTTGCGGGAATGGTTGTGAGAGGGACCAAGGAGTAGAGAGCGGCGTCAGCGTAAATCGTGAATGTCGAATTAAAGTGCTAATGTGATAAATGTGATTAAAATAGTGGACAAATTAATTGAATTAAGCAAAAAAAAAGTTAAGTTATATGACGCTGCTGTAGCAAATTTATCCACAGCTAAAATTTGAAGCAAGCTAGTTATGAAAAAATTTCAAATAACGCTAGATGAGCTAACAGCAAAAACTACAAGAATGCTAATTAACAACTTCCCTGACCAATGAGTCATATGTGACTCATGAGAGTGTATTGAAATAAGTTCATGAGTCACATGTGACTCATTTGTCTACACAACTTTCAGAAGAAGAAGGTCCTATATGCTCACATGTGACTTATTAAAAGTGGTAAACATGGTTTTTTTTTTGCTACGTTCATGAGTCACATTTGACTCACAAAATTATTTATAAAAATATTATTTTATAATATATGTTCCTATTACTCAGTTAAGCAATACAAAAAACTAGTGGACGTGGGGCATTCACAAAGCGCTTTGTATGGTAAAAATATTTCTTCCGTATATCTTTTGATGCGTATATACATATCTTCTGATAAAAAGCATGTCATGAGCAACTCCGTTTATTTTGCATAACTATTTTTAGTGGAAGTGCTAGACAAACAGATATTTTCCTGCATATATTTCCTCTGGGGAAATTTCGTTTATTTTTAAATTATTATTATTAATGGACTATCTATTTAAAAACTGTTTAAACACTACGCACTAACCGACTAGTCAGTTAGGTCAGACGTATATAGGCAGCACTGAGTAAATGATTTTCAAATATCTTTCTTTTCACTCGAAAAATCACGCCGTGTACTATATAGAGAGCAATGTTTAAACATCTATATATTTACTAACAACAAATCTGTATAAATAAATATTTTGATTGATAGATAATATGCACTACTCCACATTTTGATTGATCGTTTCGCATAATTTTCTTCAATGAGAGTGAAGTCAGCGGGTTCCCTCAAACGAAAGTATAGGAATTTCAACTACAAAAAAGGTTGCACCGACTCTATTAGCAATCATAGATATATGTACATTAGGGTGTTTTTTTTTCAAGTGAATTTTGTTTTAAGTACGTACCAACTGAAAAAGAAATAGATATCAATAGAAAATAAATTTGAGGAATTAATTTAATAAACATATTTAAAAATAAAATTTTAATGTATTATAAAGCTGTTTGAACTCAAAATTTGTAAATAAAACATGATATTTCGAAATTCGAATTACTTTTGAAGTTCGAATATTTTTCGAAATTCGAATTACTTTCGAAATTATACCTTTATTAATTAAAAGGCCCTTAAACAATTTGACAAAACAAAAAAATTCCGCCACGCAGTCCCGAGCCAGAAATACTTTCAAAACTAATTCGAATTTCGAAAAACTTTGATTGAACTATTTGTCAACCAATAAAATGTAGACAATGGAAAGACTTTAAAAAAATTGCCCACAACTTTATATTTTTTTATTTAACTGAAATTGAACCACGCTAATGTACGAAAAAATATCTACATTGCTTCGCATTATTATTCATTCATGCGAATGCGTAGCTAATCTCAACGAAATAAAGGCGAATGAAAGAATGAGAAACGTTAAAATAGACCAAACAAAAGAAAGAAAGAGATAGTGAATACGAGGCAGTTATGTAAAAAAAACGGTGAAAATTTCCAATTTCGAACACCTTCAACCAATGCCAAGATTTTCAATGAAGATAAGCAGGCCGCAATGTTAAGCGTTCACAGCAAACAAAAAACAACAACAACAAACAATTGCAAAATATTTGCAAGTATTTAAGAGGCATTGGCCATGTAAAATGTATTTCTTTGTCCAATATACATAAATGCGAAAAAATAAGCTGTTACTTTTCATAAGCCCCGGGAAGTAATAAATCAATGTGCATTTTATTTGTCTCTTAAACACTAAATTGTGGCGTATTATGAATTTATTTTATATTTTCGTGATGACGTTTAACTCGGTATGTGACTTGGCGGAAATGCAACGGTGGATGGGACATATTATGGAATGGCTTGAATGCAAAAAAAAACTTCCTCTTCGTTTGCGTGGATCCTTACATTTGCAACACGGAATAAATTAGGCTATCTATTTAACCTTTATTTTATATGGTACAGAGTAGGCTAATATGAATTTAAAAGAAGAATGGTATCTGCAAGAAACTATAATATTATATACATATATATGTCTAAGCTTTGAGGAGGCGAGTAGTTTTTTTAATTTTAAATTTGAGATTTTTATTGTTTTATTTATTAAGAGTAGGTCGGGGGTGTACAGAGCATGGGTGAATAGGGACGACCTTTATTAAATTATTATTTTATTATTATATTTAATTTACTTGTTCTATATAGAACTTTGAGGGTGTAGAGCACCTGTTACACCTTGTATTTATTCATTGGGTGTGAGCACTGGGGGCTCTGAGGTAAAAGCGCAGGATGGCCTCCTCATTTTCGCTTGGAAAAACCCCCTTTGGGTTATGCAGCGAATATTTCATAAGCTGGTTGCGAATTATAAAAAGGGTGCGCAAATGAAATAAACGAAAGAAATTGCTTAAGTCGTTTAAACAATAAATATGGCGTGATATACAACAGTTATATCATCAACCTCCTAAGAGATTTTTGCGCGAGCTTCTCTTCCAATTTGTGGTGTGCCGCTTTGAAATTTTTCCTACGGTTTTTTTCCGACTCCGAACGGCATCTACAAATCAGATGAATTTTTGTTGAGAAGCCTTCCATGGCAAAAACACACTCGGAGAGTTTGCCAAACCACTGCCGAGGTCGCCCCCCGGTTGTGAAAAAACTTTTTCAAACCACTTTTGATGTAACCTATACTAGGGCTCGAACCTTGGACCTTCGGTGTGGTAGCATTGTAGAAGACATTATTCTTCTTTTTGTTTTAAAGCAGATAAAATGATTCCTGCATCGTATTTTATGAGTAATAAAACCATCGAGAATGGGATCAAAACTATAACAGATTTAATCAGTGCAACAGTTTCAATGAAACCGTTTGCTATATAACGTCCTACGCGTGTCTGATAATGTGAAAAATATCGCATTTCAATTACTAAACATCAACACATAAACTCATACGAGTTACTAAATATTCAAAGACATTTACAGCTATCAAAACAACAAAAACATAAAAAGTACACTTGTTTGCAAAAATTTATACAAAAAAAAAAAAGAGAAAACAAATTTTTAAATTTATGCATTTTCGTTAGATTTGGCAATGTAACGCAACGTACGCTGCTGCGTCAAACCAAAGATCGAGTAGTCGCAAAGTTATTATACGTCCAAACTGGTCCAATCGAGCAATCTGCATACGCCATACATAAAACTAACAGTTTTTAAAAGCTGAGCAATTTCGCAAGCAAAAGAAATCAGCGCACAAAATACTAATATAAGTTGCTATCAACATAACAGCAGCAACAACAACCATAACAGCAGCAACAACAAGTGTAGATATTGCGAAACTTTGCAAAAACTTTTTGCGAATTCACATGTGCGCATACGAACTTTACTGATGATTGGGCCACTGTTGGCTTTGCTGCTGCTGTGATCTTTTGCATTTGTCACATATCCAGTCCACTACTGGACTGATTACCATGAACAACGGACTTGAACAGCTGCATGCAGAGACACAATGTGGGTATATATGCAGAAACGCGTGTTCGTTTGTTTTGACAAAAGTTAGCATTCATTGACTAGGACAACAGGTCAAACATGCTGTCGTTTTAGTATTCCTTTAATGGCCATGACTAAGGTTTTTGCAAAAATTTAGACAAAATTCAAATTGAGTTTTTTCAAATGCTTCGCACGTTTCTATAACTGGAGCACATAAAACATTACCCAATTAACAGTGAAGTAAGCTAGTTTATTAAACTTAATTTTACAAACGTTGAAATCAAAAATTTTTTAGCTGAAAAAAATTGTAAGCAGTATGCGACAAATTGCTCAATTGATTTTATTTTTTATTTTTTTTTTAACCATTTTTATATTGTTATTAAAAAAAGTAAATTACACTGAAGGAGCTATAAAACAAATTTTAAAATAATTAAAATAATTTATTGAATAAAAAAGCCTGGAAACTCTGAAACATGTAATCCTATCGCTGCTGATTTTTCTTCGTAATTTTTCTCCAATTATCAATTTTTCCCAAAAAAACTGGCAATATTAATTCGCTTGGAATTATTGTTAATTGGTCTCGAGCTTGCTCATAACTTACAAATTTGTAAACAAAATAGACCGCAAATCCAACAACAAAAAAAAATTAATAAAAAAAGGTTTTGGAAAATGTCAAAATTCCAATCAGCAACCTTAGGCGCAAAGCTCTAGAATATATTCATTAGGCTACTAAACCGCTTTCACCGTCGTCACCTATATTAAAATTTCATCAATCAGTTTTTAACAAATTCTTACTTTCCGTTGCAAAAAACTTTAATAAAAAATTGTTTGCCAAAACTCAATTGTAATTATTTAAAATGCGCTCACTTTCGTTGATGCGACAATTTTGCCAAACCAAAAGCTTGCTAAAGTAAGTTTTTTGCAAGCTTCTAGTAAATTTCGATAGCAATCACGAAGTAATACTGTAACGATTTTGAAATTATACCAAAAATTTCCTTTACGGGTCTTACAAAAAATCCCGAAATAATACCTAAATTATGCTTAATACTATCCTGAAACTAGGTTAAAAAAAGCAAATCATAGCAATTATAGGCCGCTAGAAAATAAATTAAAATCTATTACGGTTACGGCTTCTAGTGAACGCATTTTGCTTATTGGGTATTTTTTTGTTTCATTAGCAATACAATTTGAGCTGACTTCTTTCTTTTCTTATTTTGTTTCATCACAATTTGAAATCTTTTATTTATTTCTTTGTTTGTTTGCAAAACACTTGTGTGATACAAAAGATCTTTTTGGCTCGAATGGAAGTCACTAAATCAATAATGTGTTGCTTGCTATTAAATTCCTGTACAATGGTCACTCATGCATTTGAATTAGGCATACCTATACAACTAGCTTCAAAAGATGCAATATTATATATTTTTTTTTTAATAAATGTTACTTTTTTTTAAATATACAGTCACAATTCACAGCATCTGTTCTAGATATCTGGAACATGTTAAGATTCATTCATATAAATATTTGTAAAAATGTATTAAAATGTATACGTTTATCAGAAAAAAAAGAAAAAAAGTAGAAAAAACCACCCTGCCAGTTTGAATGTCACAGTACTGTGACGAACAGTTTTAAACACACTGTATTGAAAGTTCAACAAACCAAGCAAACAGCTATAAAAAACACAACATACATACATATGTATATGTATATTTAATCGGTTGATAACTTGATAAGCGTAGTAAAATGCATCAACAGACACACATAGATCGGAGTACAAAAAGATAAGCCAACCATAATCACCTCACAGCAAAAAGATATGATAGAGAAAATATTTATAGGAATATGGAACCAATGAACTGAGAGCAAGAAAACGATGAACGAGCATACATACATACATATACATATGATGGATTAGCTTGCCCAAATTAAGAACGCACACAACTGTTTCGAGAGTTAATTAATTAGTTTAACACGATTGCATCAATTGAGTTGACTAAAAGAAATTAATGATTTTAAGAAACATTTTTTTTTTCATACAGATATTATAACTACTTTAAGCGCAATTACCACATAGGCAACTAATATGTACATTAGACTGTGTAAAAAACAAATTTAATTATACGTTGGGAAAAGAAAAATATTTTGAATTTCTTGGAGCTTATCTTCAAAAGTGCCAAGTTAAAGTGGGTAGCTATTTTGAAAAGTTGAAATTAATAATTGAAAATAAATTTTCGTTTCAATAAATTTTCTTGCAAAAATTTATCGGTTACAGGCAACAAGGTCAATGGAAATAGTGTCAATTGACTTTATTTCGCATCGTCAATTGACGCTATTTGCAGTGCCAAAAAAAAAACATTGTTTAATAATTTTTTATATAACTTTTCTAAACTTTTTTTAAAAAAATTTCAAAAATTTTATTTTTTAATTTTTTTTCTAAGTCATACATATAAATTAGGTTGGATAAAGTGGTGACAGGCAACAGCAACAAGATATGATAGAGAAAATATTTATAGAAATATGGAACCAATGAACTGGATGCATTTGAGAGTAAGAAAACGAGGAACAAGCATACACACATATACATATGATGGATTAGCTTGCCCAAATTAAGAACGCACACAACTGTTTCAAGAGTTAATTAATTACTTTAACACGATTGCATCAATTGAGTTGACTAAAAGAAATTAATGATTTTAAGAAACATTTTTTTTCATACAGAGATTATAACTACTTTAAGCGCAATTACCACATAGGCAACTAATATGTACATTAGACTGTGCAAAAAACAAATTTAATTATACGTTGGGAAAAGAAAAGTATTTTGAATTTTTTGGAGCTTATCTTTAAAAGTGCCAAGTTGAAGTGGGTAGCTATTTTGAAAAGTTGAAATTAATAATTGAAAATAAATTTTCGTTTCAATAAATTTTCTTGCAAAATTTTTCGGTTACAGGCAACAAGGTCAATGGAAATAGTGTCAATTGGCTTTATTTCGCATCGTCAATTGACGCTATTTGCAGTGACAAAAAAAAAACATTTTTTAATAATTTTTTTTATAACTTTTCTAAACTTTTTTTAAAAAAATTTCAAAAATTTTATTTTTTAATTTTTTTTCTAAGTCATACATATAAATTAGGTTGGATAAAGTGGTGACAGGCAACAAGGTCAATGGAAATACCGTCAATTTAAAAAAAAAATGTTGAAAATAAATTTAAAAAACATTTAAAAGGCATTTAAAAATAAAATTTTAAAAATTTAAAAAAACATTGCCAAAAAAAATTTCTAAAAAAATTTCAAAAAAAATTTAAAAAAACATTGCCAAAAAAAATTTCAAAAAAAATTTAAAAAAAAGTATTGCCAAAAAAAATTTCTAAACATTTCAAAAAAAATTAAAAAAAAAATATTTTTAAAAAATATTTTTAAAAATTAAAAAAAAATATTTTTGTCCCCCACTGTCTAATATACACATGTCTAATCATAAAAACATATTGCAAATCGATCAATCGCAAAATGTGCTCTGAATACAAAATTCACCACCTCATAACTACTTAATATCTACGTGACTCTATTGGGCTAGCAGATATTTATCTTAAATAAGAGGCCACGTATTTTTCACCAATTACGCGTGTTTGTAATGTATGTACTGCAGCATATATGCAATTACTCCCATACGCATTTTTAGTAGTTTTTCAATTTATTCCTCATTTATTTAAGTTGGTTTATCTTGGTGCACCAAATTTATAATGCATGTGGAGCAATTATAATTGTTTCTCCTGAAAAAAGGCTATGGGCGCTTTAATTGTCATTTTTGTAAGGCAGCTGGTATGTAATTGCTAGCGATGGTTTGCTATAATACAAATAAAGGGTGCTCATTTGGTGATATGAATTTGATGATGACAAGTATTATGGTAATGAAACTCGTTTACAGAATTCGATTCGATGTCGTTAAAAGAATAAAACTAGACATTTTTGACTGCTAAGAAGGATTAGCTTAAATGATGAGATAGTATGAAGTGGCGCTTTTATGAGTGCTTAATAACAAGTTTTTATTGGCCTCTTTAAAGTTCACAAAAATGCTACAAAATTGGTGTCCCAAAATTTATTAAAAATTTAGTTAATTTCTTTAAATAAAAATAAAATACATTCCAAAAGAAACACCCTTTACTATGTGCGTTTAGCATTAGCTAACTATTTATAAAACTAGAATCAACGCGCTTGTTCCAATGTTTGCCCACACATTTGTGTTTACTGCTCACTGGTCAGCCTTAGGACTTTGAAAATATCAAAAATGCAATGCTCAAGCTTTCGACCAATGACACCCCCACCCCGTTTTTACTTAGGAAGTTGTGTATGCAGTACTCATGTCATGTTCTTGGGCCACCTGTTGGAATTTCATTACATTTTGTTATTGTCCATATGCAGTGTGTTTTTGTTGGTGCACTGATTGTGCAGATTTGTTTGTATGCGCGAGTGACTAGCACTGCAACTCCACCCATAAATGCCAATTGAAATATGTATTTACTGGTAAATAAACGAAAAGTGTGCTAGTTTCACTGGCTACGATAACAACAACAATGTTAATCATATCACAAAAAAAAATTTTAAAAATAGGTGGAGTTAGTGCAGCGTAAATTAAACTTTTCTTCTAGGCTGCAAAATTGTTTATTTTCAAAATTTTGTATAATAAAAGAAATTTAAAAAAAAAAAAATGCCCAACGGAATTATAAAATATTTTTAAAATTTTTCACAAAAAACTGAGATGTTCATAATATATAGTCCGATACCCTAATTTGCAAATATTCGCCGTTAAGTGTTAAATAAGGTCGCTATTAAAGTTTGCAAATCTTAATAAAATAAAAAAAAAAAGTTAATAACAATTTGCATATTAAATGCAGAGCAGCATTAATTTTACTTCAATGCGTAGATATATTTGTTAGACTGGCCCAAAATTCTTAAAATAAACAGACTGCTGGTGGCACAGTGCACGGCATAGAAGTAAACTTTTTACATTTTTGGTATCATTAAATTATCATTTCGGGCTAGTTTTTGATACTTTTGGGAACCATTTCGGGATTGCGTTGACACTTTTCCGTAATATTTTTTTTTTTTTTTCAGGAACATTTCGCTACATTTTATGGAATGGCACAGAAAAGATACTGAAAAAATCCCGAAATGATGCCGGGAAAGTGTTTAAGCAATCCCGAATATTGTCCCGAAAGTAATCCCGAAAATAGTTAAGAATTTCCGAAAAATTTCGATAGCAATCACGAAGTAATACTGTAACGATTTTGAAATAATACCTAAATTATGCTTAATTCTAGATATCCTGAAACTAGGTTAAAAAAAAGCAAATCATAGCAATTATAGGGCGCTAGAAAATAAATTAAAATCTATTACTGTTACAATATTTTTCAATCGCCAAATTATGTATGTTTTAATTTTATTTTTTTCAGCCCAGTCTAATATACATACCTTTGAAATTTTAAATACACTTTGACGCATACGAACTAAAGCATTAGCATATAGCTTTTTTTTTCTTTTTTCTTGCAAAAAGTTTGACTTGGTTGGAAATTTACCAAAAACAAAGAAAAAATAAATTAACACAAATTCATGGTTGGTGTTCGGTGAAGGTGGAAAAAGAAGCCACAAGAAAAGCCATTTGTCGAATAACACTCTCTGTTTTATTTTTAAATGCATTATTGTTTTGTAGTGATATAACTGTGTGCTGGTATTTATTTACGTCCGTTTTTTAATATCATGCAAATGTATGCAATTTATAAATTGTTATACTTCAAAACAATGGTGACATAAAATTATGTACAACAACAGCAAATACTAATTTTTATATAAACATACGACAGCATATAAATATATTTATACATTTTTAATATGTATATAAGAAATGAACAAAAGCAGTTATAAAGAACAATTAAGGAAGTCTAAGTTAGGTTAAATCTGAGCATTATATAACTAGTTGTGAGACTCCTATTTCAGTGTCATTGAAAAATTGTCAAGAAAAAAAATTTGAGTGGTATGAAAAATTAAAATAGAATAACTCTCATATTTTTCATAATTTTGGCACTGTTTTGTTATTCTATAATATCGTATTTCTCAATACCTATTTTTAAGTCCCTATCACGAAAAGTTTTAGAGCCTCAAAAATAAGTTTGTATGGGAAGGTGGCACGCCCCTTTTGCTGTGACTACCATTTGTCTTCTCGTGAGTATAGTTTTGATTTCATATATTCCCATACCAATTTTCAGCTAACTACCTGGAAACTGGCTGGAGATATTCAGCGTGAAAAGTGAAGTTTTTATAAGAGGTGCCACGCCCCCTTCTCTATACCAATCAGATCCCTACCATGAAGCCTTTACGAGGTAAAATCAAGTTTGTATGACAGATGTAAGCTTTGACATCTCTTGATGTTTTTTAAATTTAGATTCATCAATGTCTTTTCTTTCATATGTTAATATTGCCACGCCCACTTTTTAAAAAAAGTTACTTTTTACGTACATTTTTTTTTTGCTTTTTCCGAAATTGTCGATAAATTCTAGCGCAGGAAATAAAATGTACTTTACATAAATCAATTCTCAAGTTAACAACAACAACATTATAAAAACTGAGCACAACTGAGTATAAAAATCTGATGTTGCCAACCGTAACTTTCGATTGACTGACATGGGCGGGAAATATGGAAATGTAAATGAGTGCAATAACACCGGCAAATGAGCTGAATGACAAGCTGTACTTGTGCTAGTAAATAAGAGCTAAGAGCCACAACATACATATATACAGGTGTCATTACTGGCGGATATGCATATTTAGTACTAACATATTTATGTACTATTTTTTTTTTAATTTTTTTTTTTTTTTTCTCAATGTAAAATGACTCTGCATACTTGTTTGTAAATACATACTTCAGTCATATGTGGGAGTTTTTGATGATAATGAGTTTGTAATTAAAGCGGATATTTCATTGGTAATAGAAATTAATACAATTGATAAGCTATCATTTGTTTTTGTTAAATTGTTTTGAAACCCCGTCTACAAACTACTGCTTGTTGGAATTTCCAGCTTATTGCGTTCTGGGTAAAACTAGGCAGGCTCCTTGCATATCAGAGACACGCAAGTAGTTGGGCTGAGTTGTCTATTGTAGTGAAAATTCAGCTAGAGCCTAGATTTGGTATTGATTTTCATAGATTCTTTTCTAATCGGGAAATTTCCTCTTCAATTAATTTTATCAACTGCTTGCGTTTTTTTATTTTTTAATAATCAACAGCTAGAACTAATTATTTTTTTGTTTTATTTTATTTATTTACTTAAACATAATTATTCATAATAATTTATTAAAATAAAGCGATAGCTCACAAAAATTGCAACTTCATTCCAAAACTGTCTAAACACCCATCAATTGCCAACTACAACAACACAAGCAATCTATAATATGGTTATCAATAGCACGTGCCAATTTCATTATGCCTCATATTTCAACAATTGTTTTATCTTTATTATATGTTAAGCCAAAGCTCTCAATTCAGCGCACACACCACATAGATACCACATTTCCCCAAGTGCCAATACAAAAGCAATAAAAAAGTACCAAAACAAAATTCATTCAAAAACGTAAATTTAATAACAGCAATAAATATTTATTTGTATCTGATGCACCATGGTAAATAAATACTCGTTTTCATTTTATTTACGTACTTTGCTTCGTTTGCATTGGTACCGCTACTTTATGTTGACTTATCGCACAATTTAATTATTTTTATTAATCACTGCATCTCTGCAGAGATTTTATTAGGTAGCTATAATTGCAATCGATATTGCAAGCGGTTTATATTGATATTTAATGAGCACCTTTTTAAATGTTACGAGGGTAGTTCGAAACTTCGATATTGCGTTTAATAAAAACTAATTTTCTTGCAACTCTGTGGTTTCAAAATTTATTTCGGCACGGTTTCGATAATCGAAGAGGTTTAGTTGTCAAGAATATGCTGGTTGAGGTAGCAATAGTTAAACTAGTCATTTAATTTTCGACATGGTGACTGCGAGGAAAGCTTATTATACCTTTCACGAACATGAATTGATATTATAACTTTGGTCCGATTTTTGTAAGTATGAGAAGGAGAAGAGATGAACCCAGCATTCAACATACCGAAATGATCAGGGTAATACGCTGAGTTGATTTAACCTAGTCATTTGTCGGAACTAGCAAGATCGAAACGATACAACGCATAGCTCACATACAATCGATTGTTCCGATTAATGGGTCTTGGCTGTTAACTTTTGTAATTTAAAAGCTAGGAACGTAAAATATTGCAGACTTAACTAGTACATATTATATGCGTAAAGTGTGTAATGAAAATCAGCCAGATAGGACCAACATAATATATAGCTCCCATATAATCGATAGTTTCGATAAATGGGTTTTGGGCTATATATTTTGCAGAAAACTACGAACTTAAAATTCTGCAGGTTTGGTACTTATCTTAACTTTAAACGACTTATTCTTGTATATTTGTATATTTGTATATCCACTAGTATCTCCCGAACGACTTCACCGATTTTAATGAAATTTGGTACAGAGGTACTATGCTTTGTTTTAAGATTTTCTAATTTGGTGTTGCTACTTGGGGTGGTCCTTAGCGTTGCCACCTTTATAAATTTTTTTTAAATATTAAGCAATATATGGAAATATGGGTATCAAATGAAAGGTATTTTAGGTCGTATACCAACCAAAATATTTTCAAGTAGGATTGCCACATAGGGTTGCCACCTGAACACATTTTATTTATTCCTTCAGATATCGACCACTATCTCGGGAACTGCTAAACCGACTTCGATGAAATTTGGTAGATGGATAGTATGCTTCCTTCTTAGATTTTCTACTTTGATGTTGCCACTAATGAAAACTTAGAGGGTTGCCACCTTTCCGATTTTTTTTTAAATATATGGCAATATGGGTATCAAATGAAAGGTATTTTAGGGCGTATAATAACCAGAATATTTAATACACAACAGGTGTCGCCAACGTATGTGTGACTTTTTGTGGTTAGTGTTCGATATTTTGGAAATCTATTTTGGAAATTTATGCTCTTGGTAAGTAAGATTATGCGGCAAATTCAAAAAATACCGAGCAAGTCTCGGTCACCCAGGTACTGATATATGTATGTATATAGTGTGTGTAGCGAAAATCAGCCAAATCGGACGTACTTGACATTAAGCTCCCATACAATCGATTGGTCCGATAAATGTGGTTTGTGCTATGTATCTTTAAAATAACCCTTTTCGAGAATTCGTTGCAATTGTAAGTAAGAGTCGGGCACTTAAAGAAATTATGCGTATTTCCTTACTAGGTTTTAAATTATTTCAAAATTGTTATATTTGTTGTAATTACTTATATACATTTAATTCTAAACGAAATTAGCCAAGCGCATCATACACTCTACATATTAAATGTAAAGAGATTGTCTTATTGCATGACTCATTCCAAGCAAAAAATTAATATAGTCGCCTGTAAATTAAGAGATGTACCGCTTTAACATGGCATACCCTAAAACTTACAACTAGGTATTTGTTAAACCATTTTAGCTGGTCGGCCTAAGCCTTGCTTATTTGTTTTTTTTATTACTTTATTTTTTACACTCCACTTGTTTTGTCACAGCTGTTGCAGTTGTGTTGTTCATGTTATTTTCCGGCTGTTTGTTAATTTCCTAATCTAATTAGTATTAGTTTTTTTTTTATATATAGTATATATTTTGAAAACAATTATTGCTGCACGACTGTTAATTGCAACAATTTCAACAACATAACGTAGCAATGCGTGCAACTTGGTGTGACAATGTGACGCACGCACGCAATGTCTAGCTGGCAAAGTGAGCAAACAAACGCAAACAAACTCAAGCAAATATGCAAAAAAAAAAAATAATCCCAAACCAATTGTAAATTACTCTTTCACACAAAATCTGCCTAATGGCCACACAACGAGTTAATCATTTCATAGACGTGTAGATAAAGATGCTGAGGACAGATAATAATTTGATGAGTTCATGAGTATTTAGCGTAACATTCAAATAGAAATTTCAAACTCTAATAAAGTGAGATTAAGATAAATGCGCGTTGCCAACAATGCCTTTCTTTTATACAAAAAGCACATTTTTTTTTTTTTTTTCGTCTAAAAATTCAAAAACAAAACAGCCGATGAAGATTTTTTCCAGAGCAAACACAAATGCTTTTGCACCCAAAGTTTATAATCTTATTTATTTGTTTATTACCAGCCGTCCTTGAACATTCTTAACCAAAGTTCAGAAATTTACTTTATGGTAACCTACTTAAATTTATTCTCTCTGGTGCGTAGGGCACGTGTATACTCTTGCTATATTATTGCTTTACATCAGCAGCGAATCAGTTATAATTAATGCAGCCGGCAAGCTGTAAAGTTGTGTTTCTTATTTAGCTCTGTTTTAATTTAAATATTAAATTACATTCATTGTTGTTTGTCATATTCTAATATAACTAAAGTGAATATGTGCTTTACAAAGTGTTGGGAAAATTATTAAATAATTTTGTTGAGTGATTAATTAATAGATTGTATAATATATTGAATTTGTGGTAGGAAAAAAGTTTAATTATCAAAAAAAAATTTATTTCACTTAGTAGAGAAGTACACCTTTGTTTAGAATAGCTGTCTCGGCAAAAGATTTCAATGCGCTTTTGGGTAGCGCTTTTTGACCTTACATGCCTCTTGTGCTCGCTCACAATGCAGTTTGCATATAGGAATATTCAAAATGTAACTACAATTTCGCGTTATAGCTTTAAGTCAAAAAGCTGATCACCAAGTCCATATCATTTATCAAAAAGTCAGTGATTTGAATACCAAATTAACGGATTTCTATTGCAAATATTTTCATTGTAACTATAACGTAATTGCTTTTACCGCTAAACATTTTTCTTGTAAAACTTTAAAAGCTTTTATTACTAGCATTTACAATGCTCACACATACAAACTCACATACATTTGAACGCTATGCTTTTCGCCGGTTGCAATTGTTAATGTCGTTGCACTACAATTCAGTGAGTTAAATGCCGCTTACTCTCATTCTCTCTGTTTCTATTTCGTATTATTCATTCATTCATGCAACTTTTCTGTCAGCAGTTTGTGAGCTCTCTTGTAATCGATGGCAATTTTCCGTTATGAACTTTTAAGTTTCTTAAGGTGTACCTTTTTTTTTTTGTTCTCTTTATTTAAAGAGACATTTACTTAAGGAAGTATATATATGTGAAGTACTGCTGCTGAAGGGGAAAAAAATTCTGCTAGTTTTCTACAAAATTGAATTCACAAAAAAAAAAAACTTTAATTGAAATTTTCGTTGTTGCCAAACTCAACAATTTTATAAAAATTTCCAAAAAAAAAACTATTATTATTTGGCTTAGTCTAATATGAATATTCAAATCACTATAGCAATACTGTAGCAACAAATAAAGTAGCGTTCAAATTCCGCAAGTACTATGACTACTGCCACCTTATCTTTATTTTATTTTCTTAGCCGATTGTATTTCAACAATTCAACTTCAAGTTGCTAACCAAAGCATATCTATGAGTGGGCAATAAACTATTGTTATAATTTATAGCCTATTTCTAATTTCAAGCCAATTTAAAATATATTCAAATAAATGCAAAAAAAAAACTTAATTAAAAATTTGATTGCGTGGAAATCTTGCGCAATGTCTACACATTTTGTACGCATGCCCTTGCTACAAGTTCGTTGCTTAAGTCCTTCCTTTTTCGACAAATACGATTTGTACTCCCTTTCGAATGTGCCAAAAAATAACACATGTGCACGCATTTTTACACACATACATACATACCTACATACATATGTATGTGAGTGCAGGCTCACTTCCAATTAAGCGCGCCCGACTACAAATTTCTCTTTGCACTAACGGTTTTTGAGTATTGCCAGCAACAAAAAAAAAATCGAAATTTAATTCCATTCATCACCAGGCAATAAAGCATTGCATTCGCTTTTGTTGTTCGAAATTGTACCGTAATGCTCTTTTACTTGATATTCATTTCGTATTCGCAGTTGCCAATGAACGCAGAGATTTTCTAAGTTAACGCGCTCAATAAAATCTTTGTTGAGAAGTTCATTCATTTGTTCGTTCATTCATTCATTCGAGCATCGAGCCGACTTATACGACCGTTAGCTTGCCAACGAACTTACAAACAAACGAAGTGACAAACTAGCCAACCAACAGCCAGAGCTTTTACTATGCTTTGTGGCACTTCTTAAGCAGTGCAGCTGATAACAACAACAACAACTCGTTTCGCTTGACAAATGTTGTAGCAGTGACGCTAGCGTTGAAGTTATTTGCTATCTTTTCACATTAGCTCTTTTGCGCTGAAGTCGCAGCCATTGCTAGCGTTGGTGCGCGCGCTACGCTCACTTCTAATGCCGAGCCATGCAAAGAGCGGCATCTGCAGCAACGGTAACCGCAGTCGGAGTAAAGCTGCGCGATGCTGCTGCACATTGGTCGTTTAATGGTTCATTCGGAAGGTTTTATATATTCGTGCGTTCGGCGAATAGAGTTCAGTTTGGTGCTTAAGCGCGGGGCGCGTATATCTCGTAGTTTGGAATAACTTGCTAATTATATTGGTTGCACGCAGTGTTTTGAAATTAATTAATTGGTAACAACTTTTAATTTCTTATTTGAGTGAATTGTATAGTGGAGAACACATGTAATGTGCGTTTGTATGTGTGGCATATGAAATAGAAAACGTTTAGTGCCAAACGAAAACGGATATCCTCGAACTAGTTAAAATTAGCGGAAAAAAAATTGCATGAAGCAAAAAACTAATAATTTTTTTCTTTTGACAAAAGCCGAGTTAAGAAAATTCGTTGCTTTTCAATAAAGAAAAATAATTGAAAAAAAAAATTTGGTGTTTTAAAAAAAATGCTCTTAACCAATCACTTTTCATATTTGCTCCCAGAAGGTTGTGTACAAAGAGATAACGCCCATCAAGCTTGAATATAGAATTTTGTGCAAAATTCGTTTTTTTTTAAATACGCTCAACTTCCTTCAAAGCAAAACAGCAAGTTTTTCAAAAATAAATAATAAAAAATTATTAAAACCATCAACTTTAAAAGAATTTGTGCGACTTTGTGCTTTAAACAACAACAAAACTATCCAAATTAAAAATCCAATATCCAAAAATGTTTAAGAAAATGTCAGTCAAGTGGAAATTAGCAAATGGATTACAAGCGACAGCTACCCTGCTGAGTCTTATTGTACTTATCACGGATACAGAAGCTGCGCAGACAGTACGCGGCAGTGGACAGCGAGCTAAAGGTAGGTGTTGTGTGCTGTGTGGGTGAAATCAATAAAAGAGAATAAGGTTTTGAAAGTGAATGTGCATTTAGAATTAAAAATTAAATAAAAATTAAATAAATTCCAAGGCAAAATGTTGCAAATGACCTTGAAAAAGAAGTCCTGGATATTGCAGAAACAGAATAGACATTGTCAAGGACATTGCGAAAAATATATTTTTCAAACTAAAATCTGGCAGCTGTGGTTTCTTTTACTTTCAAAAAATGAGAATAAAAAAAATAAAGCAATAAAAAAAAGTATTTTTACTAAACTTAATTTTTGTTGCAAATAGTTGACCGCAGACCAAAAAAAAAATTCATTTTAATTCGCTGTTTCGGAAAAATGGGCT
Organism: Sphenella marginata; assembly: GCA_951509765.1. Taxonomy (NCBI): domain Eukaryota; kingdom Metazoa; phylum Arthropoda; class Insecta; order Diptera; family Tephritidae; genus Sphenella; species Sphenella marginata. Next base: position 22,404,968 of record OX608083.1, read on the forward strand.
AGAAAGTTTGACATATTTTGAAAGTATGCATGACCTCAAATGAGCTCAAGACAAGATATAAGATAATAATATAAGTTTTTTTTTTTTTTTCAAAACTATTATTCTAAGCTAAATAAATTTTATATATCTCTGGAAATATTGCGGCATAAAAGAATCCAGCAATTGCCAGATAGAATATATGGAGTGCTTAAAATGAAATCCTTCCTTATTTTAAAACGATAGTCCAAGCTTTTTCAATTGAGCCCATTTCATATAACGAATAATAACAGAATTCATGATAAGGCACTCTAGACATGGAGAAGTGCTTCTCTAAGTGATTCTTAGTCCTCAGTTTTTCAACTGGGATGTGTCAAGTTTGTAGAAAATACTTCGAATGACTTTTTTTATCTTTAAATATGTCCCTTTTTTTCGATATAATAGAAGATATATAATGGATTGGATATATTATTAGATGGCAACTAAAATGCCAAACCTAATTAGATATATTTTTCTGAAAAAGTATGCAAAATATCTTTCGTCTAGTAACAATTTTGTGCTATCCTTTTTTGTGAAAAAAAATTTTGAATTACGTGGCAACCTTGATATAACATCTTAATAGGCAGCACTGAAACAGGAAAGCTAGGAATGTGAAAATAAGTCGTTTTCGAGATAATGTGAATAATTATGCAACAAAATATATATTAAACTAACCTAAGATGGCAACCCTATGTGACAGCCCATTCAGAAAATGTGTTTCTAAATTAGTTAAATTATTTCTGAGATATCCTGGAAAGCCCCTTTTTCTAGCTGTAATGCTTTTTATTGCTGTTAGCTTGCTATATTTGGTGCAATAAATAAAAAAATAAAAAAAAGCTTTATAAAGCTCTTATAATTCAAAATGTTTATGAAAAAAGCTTTATCAACCAACTTTTTTTATAAATATGGGGGGTAAATTTTCAATGAGAAAGTTTCCTTGCATATGAGCCCTTCAGCAAAGCAATCTTATGTGTGTCGAGCTTTCTCATAAGTTTTCGCGCAAAAGTGAAACAAACGTGAGTACATATTTCAGTTGATATCACTCTAGAAAAATAGGTCTAGCCAGCAATACACGTCATTTCAGTTTCAATAATTACGTTATATATGCATATGTATGTGTGCAGCATCTATTGTTCAATCACAGCGGAGACAGTTTTGAGAGCTTTATTAAATATTGTGTGAAAATTGTCACCACTGAATACGGTGTGACTTTTCAACGCACATACATACAAATTTGGATGTGGTATACCCAATAAACACAATCGATAAGCCACGCATGGAAGAAGTTTCAACTGTTTTGTAATTCAATATTTTTTTTCTCAGATCGATTTCAAGTACAAGAAAACCTACCTTCACGAATCTGCTTCAAACTCAAGGATGATTAACTTTTGTGTTTATTGGGTAGTGCGAAAAAGTCATGTTATGATTTATTTATGTGTTTGTGATGAGTTTGGATGTCTAACTAAATAAATCCCTAACGGAGGGGCATGGCTAAATAGACTTAGCTCATCATGCATACCTAAGTAGTGAAGTATGTGATATATGAGCTCGTGCTTTAAACGCTACAAAAACAAATATATTAATCTATGCAACAAAAATACCACACTCCATAATTAAAAAAAATTGTTTGCAAACAGACAAAAGCTACTACCTACATTTATTGGCCACCTGTTCATCATCAATCACTCATCATTTATTATTGTGTAAATTTTCAAATTTAAAAATTTACTCATTAGCAAGTCAACGCGTTGCCAAAAAGAATCAATCAATAAAAGAATAGGTTGAATACTAATTTAGAATCAAGCAATTTATTTTTCTAAACACTTTTGTTAAACTGAAAAAATGTAGGTTATTATTAAAAGTGTTTTGATTGATTCAAAGGCAGCTGAACTTAAAAGCTCACCGAAGCAACCTTTTAAACAGCAAAAAAATACTTTTCCCAAATTTTCATTGAAAGTGGTTATACACACACATATTTATTTAAACATACATATATACATATAGAGCAGGAAATACAATTCAAATAAATATTTCTATTATTACAATATAGAGCGTGAGAGCAAAAGCATGCGCGCCAACATATCTTAATCAGTTGCACGATGTAATAATATAAATATTTACTAGATAGTACCCACATACATTTGCTCACACGTAATATGCTCCACAATTGTAAAATACTACGCATAAATATACAAACAATTATTATTTATATGCATACAAATATACATTTGCATATAAATATTTTTTTTTTCTCTTACAATTCTATTTTAATAATGACCAGTCGATGTTAATTAATAAAGCAAAAAAATGGCAGCTTGCACTACAATGCAGATTAATTGTTTTAAAGCACGCAATAAATACGCTACCGAACATAGCTACAAGCTAGTCAATGAGTGATTGAGCGAGCAGCGTACGACGAACTTTGTTAACACTTATGCATTCAAATCGAAAGACTCAAGCAACGAACTTCATATGCCATATCATAATATGTATACATAGTATATCTATTGAGTGCATATGTGAGTATGTATTAAATATAAAAAAGTTGTTTGTAAAATTATTACGTGCAAATTCAATTTCTCTCATATTTATTAGCACAATAATGCTTGCAGATATACACATGAATGTATGTACATATGTATGTAGGTATGTAAATGCACATCGCTTGTTATGCTTATATATTATTGTTCGTTCGCGAAACAATAGACTAAGAAAATAAAATTTATTGCAAATCCGTTTATTAATTTTTGTATTAATTAAGTTTGCTTTCATTTTTTTTTCTTCTTCTTCTTCTTATGTGTAGTAGCGCGCACGAAGTAGACAGTCTGTTGTGTTGTGAGGTGCGTCAAAGTAATAGCCAACTGAGTCATTAACTGACCGAGATTTATATCTTAAACTCAATTTCATCACCTTGTCTGTTTGCAAATAAAATTTATATTTTAGTAATTTTTAAACAGTTTGATGAACTAAAAACTTTTTAAGTAAATACAAACATTTAATGCTTCAACAGTCAAATATTATGGTTGATTTATTCAACTGATTATGTTAAAACTGTTTTAAATTTGTCAACTTCAACTCAAGGTTGTCACAAAATTACGTGAAATAAAATAAAATAAAAAATATAGTGAATTTTGAAAATTACGGTAGCAAAATGGGAGCACAAAAATTAAGATCGAGGTCGTCAATCAGTGCTGGTATGGCAACGTACTAATTCGACAGCCCGCAAAGTAGAGTTCACACTGCATCATAGAGCTGAAATTGAAATTGAAGAAATATAAAATTGAGCTGGATTTGCTAGACAACTGTCCATCGAAGCTGGTATCAATGATTTGCCCCCCAACAAATTGAGAATAAACATAAACCACTTTTTGTTTCTAACCTAAATACCAAACCAGCAAAAAAAAAACACAAATTTTTTAGGGGAAATTCCCGCTGCGCAAGAAAAAAAAATATGTTGTACAAATACACATAAATTAAAAGATCACAAGTTCAACTGAAAATTTCCAGAATAAAAACGGCAAGTAATATTTCAACACAAAAACAAAAAAAAAATCGAATAATCGAATTCAACGAAAATTACATTCAGCAACACATATGGCGCATGCGCATTCAGTGCACACACATACGTATGTATTACAAAGATTTGTTGTTATATACTCGTATGCGATTACAAAGCAGTCATCAGTAGCAATAGCAAGCTACGCGCCAACTAACCAAGCGACCAGTTGCAAGATACATAGATCGTACACAGCCATTGACAAATGCCGGTCAGTAGTGGCAAGCAACATACAATGTACATATGTATGTATGTGCGTATGGTACATGCAAGAAGCACAATAACAACTGCGTCAATAGCTACAACAATAATAAAAGTTGACTTGAAACATGTAAGGTAGTCAAAGTGCCGGTGCAAGCGTGCCATATATAAAAAGCTGTGAGATTTAACAACAGAATGGAAGTTAGTTTTTTTCTTGATATATCGAGCAGCTTGTTTGTGACATTAGAAAAACCTGGTTCAAAAGGGGCAATGCCACGCCCATTTACAGAAATATTTATTTTTTCACTCTTCTTCCTACAACCACGCATTGGAAGTAATACAATTAGAAGTAATATACACTTTTTTTGTATAGATATTGCCTTTATATATATCTATGAGCTTTTAAAAAATGTTATACACACAAGTGGGCGTGGTCCTTAACCGCTTTCGTCCAATTTTCTTCGAAATAAATACTTGTTATAAGAAAGCGTACTTTTAAATCGAATATATACTTTAAACCTTTTTATACACAGCTGTACTGCTAGACAGGGTATGGTGCACATAACGGAGATATATAAAGGTAAGAAATAATTTGGAAATAGGCGTGGCAGTGCCCACATATAATTAAAGAAATTCGAATTTTCACTAAACTAACTTATATCCAATATAACTGCGAAACTTTATACGAAATATAACACTGTTATGAATAATGCACCCGTTTGACTATGTAAATCTGGAAATGGCCACGCCCACTTTTGAATAAATTTTTACTAAAAAAGATATAAATTAACAGATTATGCAAAATTGCACTGATAAGTCTAAGTAAAGTTTAAAAATTTTAGCTGATTACAATCTTTTTGGTAGTATAATAATTGTATAATTTAAAAAAAAAGGGCGTGGTACTGCCTACCGAAAATTTTTAAAATCGAACTTTTAATAACTGCATAACATTATAGAAATTTTTTGTGCAAAAAATTAAGCAAAGGCGTAATAAATATTGAAAATTTTTTATTCTTCATAACGGTGTTACATAAAAATTTTCCACAAGCAGCAAAAATAGTATAGCCAACAGAAAAAATTATATTTTTGTTGTTAAAAAAAATTACAAATTTTGTATTTTAATTTTTTATTCATACGTTGCTAAGTGCTTACGAAAAAAACTCAACTTCTATGAACTCTCCTCAGCGGAGTATAGAAATTAAAGAAAAAAAGTGGTTGCATGTTGTCATTTAAAATGTTAAATTACCACCGTTGTAATCAACATTGTCGCTGCTGCTGCTGCTGCAACTGCAAACAGTGGCCACTTCTTTGCAATGAAAACTTGATATTAACCATAACAAATGACAAAATCTTAAAAAAAAGAAAATACAAAAGCCAACGCAAAGTAAGTGCTGGAAAAAAAAAACAAAAACAAAAAGCGTGCAACAAACAATTTAGCAAGTGTTTAGTCACAGAACAACAATGTATCTGATGCGTCTTACTACATACCTACATATTTATGTTTATGTGTGTGTGTGTGTGTGTGTGTGCATATGTGAGAGCGCTTATTTTCAATTTGGCTGGTTTTTCTTGTGTGCCACTTCGCCAAGCCATAGAATGAATGAATGAATGAAGCGCTAGTGCATGACAGCGCAAATTACAAAAGCAACAACAAAAATATACATAAATTGTAATGCAACGCATTCTATATTATAATAATAAATGTAAAGTAACAACAAACAACAACACTGCATGAAAATAGCAGAAAAGAAAATTTAATTTTTATTTTATTTTGTTGAATGGCGTTTGGTGCTTGATTGATTGCATTTACTTGTCCACTTACATTTAACGCATTGTTGTTGTTGTTGTTTGAAATATATGCTGATAGCATTATGTTGCATGCAACAAGCGGCAATTAACTCATCTTCATTAATTATTGGCAATACAAGTTACAGGAACTATTCTTATTAAGCGATTTCACTTGAGTTTTACTTTTCTTGTTTGTCTGGATTAGGAGAAAATATTTCTTTTGAGAGCCATTGCGATAGGCAAGTGGAGAAAGCTCAGTCACGAGAAACTTCTTGACTGCAAACTTTCCTTGTTGTTTGATATAAAATAATCGAGATGGATATACAGTTCCATATAACAACTTTCTTAGAATGAATAGAGGAATTGATTGAGCTATACTCATCCGTTGATGAACCAGGGGACCTGGCTAGACAAGATACACTTATTTGCACTCTGCGGGATACAAGGTTGTTGCTATAAAGTACATATAACCCTTTTTTTTTTTTTTTTGGAAGCACTTAGCGACTTGCGAATAAAAAATTAAATAATTTTTTTTTAAACTTCAAATTTCCTTTGAAACTAAAATTTTTAGTATAACGTATATATAAAAGTTTTTTTTTTTTTGGGAAGTACTTAGCGACTTGCGAATAAAAAATTAAATAATTTTTTTTTAAACTTCAAATTTCTTCAAATTTTTGCTTGCAAAAAAAGCAAAGAAAATTGTGGTAGCTTAAAATTTTTTATGCTCGCTTATTTTTTTTTCTTTTAATTCAAAAAAATTGTAAAAAAGATTTTATCCAACAGCGAAAAGATGAACAAAACAGGTCAATTTCAATAGAATTTCCAAAAAAAAAATATTTTTCGGCTCAGTCTAATGTATATTTATGGCGTATTTTACAATTAAATAAAAAAAATAAAAAAAATTTTCTTTGCAACCTTCAACAAACAAAAAAACGGTATGCAAGCTTACAGTGCCTACCATTTTTGCGACAACTTGCTTAATGCATTTTCTGCACACAAAAAAAAAAAAATAATTAAACCAAATTACGCCATTGACTTCTTTTTGTGCAATTTTAACTTCAACGCTTTTTAATTTCCTTCCTACATGCCCATTTCCATAGTTTTCTTGTTGCATTTTATGGCGTAATGTGCGATTACAACAATTATCGCTGTATCCGAACCAACCATAACTTGTCTGGTTAAAATTAAATATGATTTAGTGAACTAGTTTTGCAGTGTGACATAATTTCATAATTTTCAATTATGCACTTTTTAGCCAAGCGACAAGATCTATGTTAAAAGTGGGTACTAGTGGCAGAGAATTACGAAGGTAGTTTGAATATTCGGCGAAATTTTGATAAATTGGCAATAAGATATATTTTGTAAAATTTTTTTGGGTAGACTCGATATTGATTTGAAGAGAAAAATTATCTATTTTAGCGTGGTAATATTATAGCAACAATTTATAAATTTTGTTTCGAACGCCGTGCTTTTTTCTGTGTAGAAACTTGAAAAAACTATTGATCGTTAAGAGATTAGGTTTGAATCCAAGAAAAGCCTATTATTTCAAACTCAACCTAAAATCGGAAAAAACTCTACTCAAAGTAATTTACATTGAAAAATAAAATGTTATTTTTGTCAACCAAATAATTTTTGAAATTGTATTTGGGCCAAGTTGTAATTTTTTTTTTTTTTTTCAAAAAATCACCATCTCTTCGAACTTCCCTCGTCTAACTACAATCGCCCGATTACTTCACTGCCGCAGTTTAATACATTTTGACTTTACATTGTTGACTTCGTTTAATTTTGTTGTCATTTGCTCCTTTTAATGTTTTCCACTGCCCGTCATTTATGATTGAATGTCTTTTATTGCATGCACTCGTTGTTATATTGCTGACTTCCCTTGGTTGATGATGCAGGCCAACATGGCGTATAAGTGACTTTTTAGTGACAGTTAATGTTTTTTTTAATTTTTTATTTTTTTTTTTTTTTGAATTTTCTAAGTTTGTAATACTCACAATGTTGTTGTTGTTGCATTATTCATATTTTTGCTAATAAATGTGTCATTTATGTAACCTCAATGTAGATGAGGTATACTGCGCTATAAACCTGGTATGAAGGAAACAATTATAAAATAATATGCGCTTAATAAAGGGTTGATTATATAAGTCGCCGTGACGCTTCGCATTGCAGTCACTGACACTGAGCACTCCCATCTATGCTCAGCTACTGAGGAGAGTAAATAACCTTTTGTTACATTAACTTTGCGTCAAGCAAGAAAAGGTGACTCGCTGCGTTTTACATAATGAGCTCGTAAGTAGAGCAAAAGTATATTGGCGCTCAAGAAAACAACATTTTCATAATAAATTGTATTAAATTCCTTCTTTTATGTATTTATTTCACAACAAATAAATAAATTTCATAATTTCGTTAACATTTAACAAAGTATTTGATAATTGCAATATAACAAAAGGAAGTAAGTGCATTTCTATGTACCTGCGCTCGTTCAACCATTTAGCTCACACATATGTATGTACATACTTAGCTTGATAGATGTACATATGTATGTGTTTGTGTGAAAATGGCAAGTTTTATTTGCTTCAATTTAGTTAAAAGTAATTATTATAACTGTAACAGTAACATAAAGTAATAACGTAGGTATGTTTATGACATACACTTTATAAATATTATTAGGCTGGACCAATTTAAAATTTTTTTTTTTCAGTTTTACTCATAACTAGAAAACTAGGCTAAGCTTCGCTGCATCTCATATTGCTTATTGCAGCACTCGATAGCAACTTTTGTTTGATACCCATATTGTACTAACACATTTTGGGTCAACTTGGTCCACATATTGGTCCATAACTTCAAAGCCGATAGAGTGACAGAATGAGAAGTTATCTAAAACTTTAATTTGGACATGAAGCAACACAACGGTGTTAGCTGGACTCAAATATATTGAGCAGTTTTCGAATGATGAGCTAACAAACTTTTAGACATACAGACAAAAATTCGAAAAGCTTGCATTAGCAATAAAATTATTAAATTTATCAATTTTTTTCGATGATCTGCAAATCTATTTATTTGAAATTAATCAAATTTTTTTCCTAAGAAGCCGCTTTATTTTGATTATTATTTTTTTCTGCCTAGTCTAATGTGCATATGACGTTGGCAGCAAAGAGTAAACTTCAATTATTGATTACTACAGTGGGTACGTATGAGTGATTAAAGCAATAACTGTTGCTAACTGTGCACATATGTATATACATACCTGCCTACGTACCTGTTCTCACACAATCTACCGCTACTCATATATATGTAGTAGGCGGTTACACAGTTTTTACTCACAAATTACAAAAACTAACATTCGAGTAGCATGAAAATAAAAGCTCAAAATAACACAAGCTGACTTGCGGCATAACAAGTAAGAGTTGTTGGTGCGCTAACGACAAGCTGTCTGTGACTGTTACGAGAAAATGTATTTGCTCAGGGAATGCGCTTAAATATTTTTCTGTATGTATGTATGTTTGCAAATAATTGTAGCTATGATGGCCATAGCGAAAATGTTGCAAATATTGGCAAAGCCAGCTACGTTTAATTAAAGTATAAAGCGAATACGAGTATTTAGATTGTTGTTGTTATTGTTTGGTTAACTGACTTTGTGTTAAAATTTTTTTTTTTTAATTTTATTTTTTTATACTTTTTTTTTATTTTGGGTTTTGCTTTGTTTTTTTTTTTTTTTTATACCTCACTAAAAGCGCATTACAATAATACTAACTAAACTAAATATTATTAAAGCAAAAAGATAGTATTAAAATAAAAATTTGTAAAATTGGTAGCATATGGTCACCGTAAGTGTCATAATATTACTCATACGCCATGCCGCTCTTTAATTAGGCAACGCATGTTTTTACGCGCCAAATGCGGAAATCATAAAAAATGTATGCCAAAACATTGAGGCATTTAAGGAATTAAAAACCAAAGCAAGAAAAATTGTGTTACTTGTAAAAAAATATACGGAATTGAAAAATTAGAAGTGCAAATATGCTTAATTGCATGTAACACAGTAAATTGTAGGTTGAAACAAGTAAGCCGCAAAGAGAAATAAAAAGTTTACGGTACTAAACCGTACTTGAGTTAATTTGCTTTATTTATATCTAAGCGCCTTCCTTAACAAAAATAGTGTTTTGGCTTTTATTTTGTTTTTGGAATAATCTGCTAGTTATATAAATTTAATATATAAATTTTTTTCTCTTTCGTTTTAGGTAAGTGACGTCATTATGCAGATGTTTCTAAAGTGTTATGCTTAGTAAGAATTAATGTTTATTCTTACTTGGATTGGTGAGTGAGATTTTTGGTAGTCATTCATATGTTTTTCAACAAGATCGTATTATCTCTTTGCTGGTTTTTTTTTCATAAGCATTTAGCGACCTCTGAATAAAATAACCAAATTAAATTTTCTTACAAAATTTGAAATTTTCTTCTAAAATCGAATGTAAACTTGTCGCTTGCAAGATAGCAATCAAAATTATAAATGTAATGTTTTCTCTTTTTTTTGGTTAAGGGAGTTAAAAAGTATATAAAAAAAGAAAAATATGCTTGGCATAGTTATTAAATTGTTATGGAAAAAAATATGAAGAAAAAAAAGGAGAAAAAATTTTTTAAGAATCTCGAGACTTTCACTTTCCTAGACCAGCATTTAAGGCCATTTAACTACATACTCAGAAATCAGTTTAGCGAGTAGAACTTATCCCTTTTGCACCTTTTTGTGCCTTAGCGGGTGTTACCCGACATACCCACCTGCAGGTACGTTAGCGGACCACCATTTTAGAGATTAAATTCATTATTTTCGGTTATTCATACAACGTGATATTTCTGTTATTTATAAAAAGATATTTTGATACTTTTATTGCAATTTTATTTAAACTAGACTACGTAAATCAATTTTTTTTTTCTTCTACGAAATAAATTAAATATTTTTTCATAAATTCTCTACTACTCGTCAACCTGCACTCTACGAGGCACTTATGTCATCAACATATTAAAATTATAACAACCGGTTAGTATCGTTCAAATTGGAATGGAAAAAAATTAAAATCAATTATAACAGAAATCCTTAACTTGAAAAAAAAATTAAATTAAAAAAATCAATCACAATAAAAAATCAGGTTTGGTCTCTTTTTGATGGATGCTAATTTTAAGTTATATTAATAAATTGCCTAATAATTAAAACGAAATAAAAATTAATTATATTATTGATATGTCGTAAAGTCTGTATACGTTAACACCCAAGTGGGTACCTAAATAAATCATTCAATATATGGAAAATACGCGGTGTATCCTTTCATTTCCGTTGCATTGTTGATTGAATAGTTTTTATTATGGCCAACCAGCAAAGAGTCAAGCAAACACTAGTCAATAAGTTAGTAATATATTAAATGTGCTAGGAATAGCTTTACGTAAGTTTTGCGAACATAAATTATGGAATGTATTAAATAAGTTGGCAACAAAAACAAAATTAACAAAAAATATGAAAATAATAAGGAAACAGAAGAAGTTCGGACCGAAAAAGATTAGTCACTCTTGTGCCATATAGATTTTCAAAGCACGTACACGCGATGTAATTTACAAAATACGTACGAAACAGTGAAAGTAAGAGTGAAATGGAATATTTTATAACCAGCTGCAAGATATACTAACTCCATATCCAAAGTACTAACGGCTCCAATTTACAGTTTTTAGAAGAGAATACTATTTTTTTAGAGCATATTTACTAATAAAAAATATACACTGTAAAATTTTAAATTACACTGAAAAAAAATCGTATTACACTGAAAAAAATAGTTGTTAGGTATAACATTTTAAACAGAGAAAATCAACCAAAAGCCAAGCGTTTAAAACAAAATGTAACTAAACAAAAATTTGTTAGTGCAATACAAAATTCATACAGTGTATATTTTCAAAAGCTAATTAAATATCTCTCAATGGTACAAAAAAATTTGCCAAAGGACTCCTATTGATAGTTTTTAGAAGATAATATTTCTTATTTAATTGAAAATGTACACTCTAAAAATTTTATATTACACTGAAAAAAGTTTGTTTGCTAAATTTAATTTAAAAATGCGAAAATAAATTTAAGGTCCAGCATTTAAAAAAAACAGTACGCTTAGTATTCGAAAATATACACTGTAAAAAAATTGTGTTAGACTGAAAAAAAAAAATTTTTATAAAAATTTAATGTTTAACTGAGAAAATAAATCAACAGACAAGTGTTAAAAAAAATGTATAAGAAACTAAATTTTGAGTGCAATATAAAATTTTTAGAGTGTATTTTTACAAAAACTGATTTAAATACCTTTCTATGGTAAAAGAAAATTTAAAAAAGGATGCAACCGTTCCGTGGTAAGCACAGCATAAAAGTACCTAATTTAAAAAAAAAATCGACACATGCCACGCCCATAATTTTGTCAAGAATGCAATTTCTAAATATGAGGTTATGTTTGTATAGGTGAAATGCAACTGTATCGAACTTTCATCAAAATCTGAAGGGGGTCGAATACAATGCATATCGTCTGTCATAAAATTCATCAGATCAATTCATCAGATCATATCATCATATTTTGCGTGTTTGACACAACTGGGTATAAAAATGTAAATAGCAAAACCCACAAACACTGTGCTCACAACAACTAAGTTGATGAGCCAATGCCAACATTTTGCAGAGGTCATGAAAACAGCAAACCAACTGCAGTTGACTAACCAGTTGGCGAAATTTGACAGACAAAAGTGGAGTTATTGCAGTGAGACAACAACAATTGCAATGGAATATTTGTGTATGGCGATGTGTATGGAATAAATAAGTATATACACGTGCTGGTTTTTTTTTTCTTTTTTTTTTTGTATTAACTGACTACCTATTACTAAATATATGTAGCTATAGGCCTGCTTACCAGCTCAACCCGTTCAAAGTCATAAGTGTTAGATTGCGGTATGTCTGGATTGTAAACTTGTTGTTGTTTGGCTGTAAACTAGTCAAAAGCAGAAGCTCAACTTTTTCTGTTGCACAAAAAATAAAATAAAATGGCATACACATACAGACAGATGCGAGCCTGCAAGACCAGTAATGCAATAATATGCCTTAATATAGCAGCAATTAGCTATTTGTGGCTCAAAGCATTGACAAAATTTTTTTTTTGTTTTGTTGTTTTTTTGTTTCCAAATGTGCGGAATTTCTTTATTATTTTTGATTTTAAATAATCAGGTATTGTTGAATTATAGCCCTCTAGGAAAGTGAAAAATGCGGCCCGATTCCTGGCGTTTTTTTTTTCATTTTTCAAACAAACGAGCTTTAAAAGGCTATCCAATCCAAACTGTTGGTTTTTAAGAGTTGATATTTTTAGTGAAAAGTATTCGCTGAATTCTAAAAACCAAAAAGTTATCAAACAACCTTGGTAATATTATTAGCGCAATAAAAAAGTCAAATCAATAGTTCTTACAATGTATGCCCCTTTAGCTATATGTCGGTTTGTGCGCACATCACTAATTAGCTGCTACATCGAATTGAATATTTGTAGCACTTTTATAATTTGAGTGTTCCAGGTTGAAATATAAGACACCTTTTTGCTTTGTTGACACGCGTTAATCTAGTTAATATATGGCAATAGCTCATTGCATCTAGGTAATTAAAATTACTTTCTCAATCTACGAACAAACCAATCTTTCTGGTAGCATACAGAATCTATATTTATTGTGCCGCCAAACTAGTTCTATTTTTTTTTTTGCTTTCAACTTTTTACCGTTAACACTTTCCCATTTTCCATATACATACCAAATATTTAAGTGAAATTCTAATTAGCAATACTTTCTTTCATACCAAATGCGTGATAATGGCTTTAACAGCCTTATTACTTGATTTTAATGCGCTTATTTAACAAGAACAGCTACTAGCTCCATCTCTGCAGACCTCATCACTTGCAACAAGTTCCTTAACACATTATTGATTTATAATTAATATAGACAGACAATCTAATTGGCTTGCAAAACATTGTATGCACAAGATTTTCTTGATTTTCAAGGACAACTTTTCTCAATGCATTAAATCGGTCAACATGTACATATTAACATTTGTAACACTTTCTGTACATTCAAATACATGACGTGAAAATAATAGCAGCGAAATTAGATTTGAATGATTTTTTTTTTTTTTGTGATTTAATTAAATTTTCTAAACTCTTTTTGTAAACTTGCACATTTTTGTTATGTGAATTCTGTTATAAAATTCACTCTATTTTGAATGAAAATTATTAAAAACAAAATTTTATAATTTCGCTGCTATTATTTTTAGCGCAGCTGTAGGTATGTTTGTATGAAAGCTGCAACCGAATTTCTATTTATTTCTCACAAAATAATTGGTGTAATGCTAGCCTTTCTGGTTCATAATTTATCGAAGTTTGTTTAAGATGCTTGCCACTAAACAACATTTGCTAATATACATAAAATCCATATGAGATAAGTTTAGGCAAATATATAAGCAGTCTGCACAAATTTTTTTTCTTCAATTTTTTTGTTTGTGGCCAAATTTAATTACAGTATGCACTACGCTCTACCACAAAATGAGACCGTTAATCTATAATATCACTCACGGCTTTTTAGTTGTGTAAGTTGCATTAGACCACCTTCTAAGCTTATCTTCGAGTAAAAGTTTGTGAATATATCTCAGTAACCGTACCGATTTCTGCTTGATTGTCTATGTAATTAGCAAATGTTGAGTCTAACTTTAGGCAAGCAATGTATAAAACAGATTTAATGGAGTATATATCTCTGCATATGTGTAGAGCATAATTACAGGTGCTACGCTGACAAGAAATTTATTGTGCTTATGCTTAAGCGTTTTTATGTGTTATCGTTTGTAGGCAAGTTATCAATTTTCGCTTAACTCCCATAGCTGCAAGTTAAATTGCTCGCTTATTTATAGTTTTACTCGCATAGCATACAAATCAACAAACATATCGACACTTCCTACTTTTCCTTTTTGTACATGGCTACCTCGTACCAGAACCCAACAAAAAATGTTCAAGTTATTTTTGAATTTTTTATTTTTTTTTTCACTTCATTATTTTATTTATATTTTTAATTTGGTTATCTGAATTCTACAGACCCACAGTACTTCACTTCAAAGCTTCAATAACATGGTTAAACACAGTAAAAAATTGCTTGCAATTGGATTTAATATAAGAAAATATTTTTGTTTGCCACTCTCTTTGTAAATTTTTGATAATGTACAAATTATTATCTGAAGCCTCAAATTTAACATAAGATAAAGTATACTCTGATCCTATTACACTGAACACCTCTTATTTAAATAAACCATAAACCTACCTATAATGAAACCTATAATCACTCACGTAATTTTTTATTGGGTACCATTGCTTAGTGGTCCACAATTTTCACGCATACGAACATATACAGGAAATTTCGCAATACTGTTATGCATTAAAGTTTTCCTGTGACAAAGTAAATTAAAATTTTAGTAAATTAATTATGAAAATACAGTAAGAAGGAAATCATAAAGCATTAAAAATTATCAGCATAACCAATATGAAAAAAATTTTTGAAATTCGTATAAAAGAGATATTATAAAACTAGCTGTTGCTTTTGAGTACAAACATACTTTTTGCATTTAAAATCAATGTTGTTGTTATTCTTACTGTTGTTTTAATAACAAAATGCTTCCATAAGGCTTTCGGTGGTGTTGAAGTGAAGAGTGCTCTTCGAGAAATATTCGATAGTCTTCTGATACTAAACTTCATGTTATACTAATAGCAATATATGGGCTAAAATTTTATTCAAATCTATGCAGCAGTTTTTGGCTGATGAGCGTTCAAACAACTAGACAAATGTACAGGCAAACAAATACATAATACACAATTGTGCTTAATTGCTTAATATTTAAGAAGTAGACAGCGGTTAGTTATACATTTCTGATATTTAATAATTGTTAGTAAATTTTTGTCGCCACCACTGTATACAGTGTGAACAAGACATTTTCTTAAGTTAAATAGTGACGTAAACTTCAAGTTATTCCTCTGTCAATAAATTGTTGAAAGTTATATTAAATTCTATATAGTAGTTTTTGGCTGATGAGCGCACAAACATCTAGACAGACAAACAAAAAACTCAAAAACGGTAATTTTTTTTGCCCGCCATATTTTAGCTGATATGAATGAGTTTTCTTGTATTTATCCAAAGTTCGTTGTGCTCATGCGCACCTACTACTTGAAAATATTAAACAACCACCAAAGGCACAGTAAGCCAACGCAGCTACCTTACAAGCTCTAAACATTAGATAATAATAATTGAACCAGATGTGTATGGAAATGGGTATACTGTATGACTACCTACCTATATACAAGCACTGTACTTACATATATGTATGAGCTCAAATTTAGTTATAGCCGGACTATGGCAAAAAGTTATAGCAGAAAATTTGTTGTTGTAATTTGATGTGTTTTTTTTTTTTTTTCTTTGTCAAATCTCTTAAAAGTTGTTGACTCAGTTTATAAATGCTTGCAGAAAATAAGTAGGTGGATAGGCTGGGCAGTAACTGTGTTTTTGTGTCGTAGACAGTGGCTGCATGCATTTTGGGTGTGTTCCAGAGCGTGCAGCTACTGTTAATCGCGCTGACAAAAAAGGAGCAAAAAAAAAAACAGAGATAGAAGTAGAGTTTAAAAAAAAATGTTTGACATAACTTTGTTGGTATATTTATGCTTAGGTAGTGAATGGATTTAATACCTATCATGAATATGAAATGGTTTATGAACTTTGAGCTGCTACTGGATGATTGTGAATGAACGAGTATTTGGTAGAGATAACTATTTCTACGGCTAAAAGAATTTTTTCCCAACATTAAATTGCTTAAAGTAGTTATTTTCTTGCTTCTTCAAAATTTTTACATTCTAAAGGCAACCTATTCATACCGATTTCTATCAGTTTATAGCGCTGTCACCATTCATGTGTGGTATAACATGTTAGCAGCACAGCCAAATGCAACCCTGTTCTTGTTAAATTTTTTTTTTTTTCGCTGCGCATGGGTTTCGTTGGGCTATCTATGCAAATAATTTAAATGGTATTTGCGTTTAAGCTGCCTTTAATACGAACGATAGAAGATTATATAAAGTTGGCAAAGTGCAAGTCATCGAGATTTTAACATTTATGCAAATATAATTAATGGTTACTGTATGACATTTAACTAAATCCTTAATTTAGTGTTAATTTCAAACGATTTTATTCTCATTTCAAAATCAGCTCTGCAAAGCACAAATCCTTAATTTAGTGTTAATTTCAAACGATTTTATTCTCATTTCAAAATCACCTCTGCAAAGCACAAAGCGTATAATAAGCTGCGATAGATATAGACTTGAGTTAAGCAAAGTATTTAGAATGAAAAGTGAAAGTAGTATTAGAGCATTCAAATTAATCCACTCATCTGAAAGCTTTAATCCGTAGCAGTTCTTCTGGTTTGAGTCATTTTACATTAATTTATTAAGAAAAGTACTCGAAAGAAATAAGTTAAGCTACTTAATTTTTGTATCTTATTTTATTAATAAATTTTAAATTTTTAAAATTAAAGCTTAACATATAACAATAAAAACAATGAAGCAAGTACACGCGAAAACAATGTAGTGATATTAAAGAATTATAAATCAAATTATGCAAGCATTCGTACCATGTCAACGTAGCGCAAAAGTATTTCAGCATAACCAATTGAAAATCTGTATAGATTTACGGAAATTTTATAAATATTAATTTGTCTGCTAATGCATTTTTGGCAATTAAACACGTTTGGTCCATAACTTGATTTCATTCATTTATTTTTTGTTGTACAGTTTTTTTCAGAATTTTTATTAATTGTTTCAAACCAAAAATATTAATAAATTTTATCAATATGCAAATATGTATATAGATTGATTGATTTTTACTAAATGTACTAAATATACAGAGCGAATGACTATGGTGAGAAATTTTCTTGATAGAACATGAAATTAAATTCATCTCAAATAAATATATGAAATATAAAAAAAAGATAACATTCCATAGTACTTACCTACCATTTGGCACAAACTTTTAGTTCCATTGATGCAAATCTTAATTGGTAGAAATTCAGTAAACTTGCATAGTAAAGTGGCACGTTGACGCCTGCGCATACATTTTCACACTTGTCATTTTCATTTTATGCACACAAAAACATTCCAATCAAATGCTATATGTCGCCAAGCAATCATGGAATGTCTAAGACGCCTTTCTTTTGACATAAAAGTGAAATGTGCAATGTTTGTTGTGCAACAATTGAAATGCTGTTGACATGTAGCAGTCATTTGATTGTTGGCAATAAAACAGAAAATTTATTTCATTGTTTGAAAAAAAAAATTGAAATTAAAATTAATGCGTAAATTTTTTTTTTGCAATAAGTTAGCCAATATAAATATGCGTCAGTGCACCTTGCTTTTAAATGCTTCAAATTACAACCAGATGGTATAGCTTGAGACGTGCGGTATGGATATATTTGTTTAAAAGATTTGATAAAAAAAAATGTAAGTAATAGAAAAAAAAAAAAATAAAATAAAATAATATAAAGTAAAATAAAATAAAATAAAAAAATAAAAAAAAAAAAAGTAATATAAAAAAAATAATATAAAATAAAATAAAATAAAATAAAATAAAATAAAATAAAATACAATAAAATAAAATAAAATAAAATAAAATAAAATAAAATAAAATAAAATGAAATAAAATAAAACAAAATAAAATAAAATAAAATAAAATAAAATAAAATAAAATAAAATAAAATAAAATAAAATAAAATAAAATAAAATAAAATAAAATAAAATAAAATAAAATAAAATAAAATAAAATAAAATAAAATAAAATAAAATAAAATAAAATACAATAACTTAAAAAATAAAATAAAAAAAACTAAAATAAAAAAAATAAAATAAAGGAAAATAAAATAAAATAAAATAAAATAAAATAAAATAAAATAAAGGAAAATAAAACAAAATAAAATAAAATACGATACAATTTTCTCTAATTGAGACCCATTTTTATTTGCCGTTGCAATTTTTCGAACTACAAGTTCACACATGATTTCGAAAGAACTTTCAAACATTCACAAAAAATTTCGTATTTTTTTTTCCTTAACTCGCTAAAGGCTTGCGAAAAAAGAGATGGCTATTATTTGAAAATAGGAACCAACCGCCAATTTTCAACATTTGACTAAAAAAGCAAAAGGCAAATTTTAACCTGCTTACCTACCGCACTTGGCATATTTAAATACGCATGACGCACAAAATAATAGCGCGTGCTGAGTGCGTACCAAATTGTTTACAAAAACAAATCGAATTGTAATGCATTTTTTCTAGCCTTCCCATTCGCCTTGCCAAAGAGCTATAACTAATTGGTGGGGATTGTAAAAAATGAAAGTGGTGCCATGCAACATTTCTTGAATGTTTATTAGAAAAAACAATGAAAACAAATGGGCAGGCAGACACATAAACACGCGCCATTTATGTATGTGTTTGAATACGCACGACTTGGGTGTGCCAATTATTTGGCACTTCGTTTACAGCTTGCAATATTTATTTATCGATCAATTGTTTTGAATATTTCCATTGTACATATACCGAAATCAAAGTCATTGCCAATAATTGTGATATATGGTATGTATGTATGTATAACTGCGGACATACAGACAGTTTTTGGTGATAAGCTATTTTATTGCTAGGAAAGTAACAGAATAAGTGGACTTGAAATTCAAAAAATAACATCTCTTTGATCAAGCTATCGATAATAAGGGAACAAAAGAGTTTGTATTCAGGGTAAATTGAGCACAAGGTCACTTTTGAGTGAAAAGTTGTAACTTTTATTAGCTACTTGCAATTAAAATAAACGAAATAAATTTGTTCATAACTCTACTTACAATTTTAGGGTTGTGTAAAAGATATCGACTTTTTCTTTACCCGATTATTGTGTTTCTAGTCATCTATCGATTTTTTCTTAATAACATGTTTTATTAAAAAAAATCTGGAAATGAACTATTTGGTTATTTTTTGATTATTATTACTTTAAATAATTTTTACTTGAAATAATTCCGCACAGTATACTAATATAAATTGAGTAATCATTTGCAATATAAAAATCGATTTATTAATGGAAATTGATTATTTTATGCAAAAATCGTTTTTCCACAAATCCATTTATCTCTAAGTAAAAAAAAATCTATTCTTGACTAATCGGCTTTTTCCACTCCAAGTTGCATCACTACCTAAGTGCAATTGATCTGATAATTCGAGAAAATCGCATAACACATATTACCCTTGATAATTTAAGTAATGAGATGGAGAATTTTAGGCAGCAATTTCCCACTTTTGTGCTCTGTGGCCTTCCACTTTGAAACTGCATGAATTAATTTCCTTGAAGATTAAGGCACTTTGATGACCTTTGAAATACCAATTAGTGTGGACTATTCAGAGAAGGTCACTTCTAATTAAAAAAGGAAACGAGATCAAAAATAAAATTAAAAAAATTTATTATTTATTGAATTTTCAATTGCAAAATTTTGCTTCGAAAAAAAACATAAATAGCGAAAGTTATATAAAATCATTTGGTAATTTAATTTTTATTTCAAACACATATCCTTTTTTAATTTTGCTTGGTGAAATGTTCACAAAAATCGTATGACATAAATTAAATAGCCAAATAAGTCGCAGCAATAATTTAAATTGCATACGAACATTAATAAAATCAGCTAGTATTTATAGCCAAAAACAGCTATAAATTTACATAGTTATGTGGAAATGTATGTATGTATGTTTGGTCGCTCTGCATAACTTCGCCAACAAAAATATCAAAAGCTCGTGTCACAAGATTGGCTGCTGCTGTGGCAAAAATCATGCATATTCATTGTTAAGCAGCATGAACTTTATAACCAAATGTCAGCAGAAATAATAAATTAGTACTGGGGAAAAAAAAATTATGAAAAATAAATAAATACAATGCGCACTAAATCATGCCAAATGACAAAAATAACAGCAATTAAAGCTACAAAAGCAAGAATTCTCAGCGCATGCTTTTTATGTTTTAAACTTTTTTTTTTTTTAATAATTCAATAATTTAATAATTTATCTCATCTATTTAATCTCATTTGAAAACATTGCCCAACACTCATTGTTGAAGGTCTTTGATCTTTGCGAGTATTTTAAGAGCAACTGCACGTAGGATATAAAAAAAAATTAAATTAATATTTGAAGCTCGCCAAACATACATATTTGAACTTTTTCTGAAAAATGGCATGCGGCTTAAAAAAAAAATTACTACGTCAACAGTTATCTTTTTACAACAAATTCGCCTGCATGAACTCCTAAAGCAACAGTCAAAATCGCCAAAAACAATTAACCGCCAATGTGTGATCATAGAGGCTTTTCAGGCAACGTGTGAGAAGCAGTTTTGGCCAATCACTCCATATGGAATTGTTTGAGGCAGTACAACCGAACTTAAAACATTTTCAATACACTGCAAAGAATGCAAAATATGCTAGTTGTTTGTAAATTGCCATACTGAGTATGTGAAAAACGTGAACATTTAACTCAAAATCTAAAGTTTTTTTCTTTATTTTTGTCGTTATTCTAATGATTTCATTTGTTTTGAATCAACAACACTAACCCAGTTTCAACGATTTATAAAGTGCAAGATTTTTTATTACGTATAATAGCTGTGACATTCGCTAGACAAAACAAAGGCCGCATTCTTTTGTAGGCGAGTGTCAAAAAATTATTTTGTTGAATGATGAAAGATATTGAAAATAACAAGGTGATTTAAATATTTGTTTAAATAGGATTACAAAAGTAATTTAAAAAGAAAAAATATCAACTTTGTTATAGAAGTTATAGAAGTATATTTTTCAATTGCGATGTCGAAAGATTTGTAGCCTAGATTTTTGTTAAAAATTGCAAAAGAAGAGATAAATTTTATTTTTAATTTTTTTTTATTCACTTTTTATTCAACTTGATAACCAAAAATTACAGATGCATATATATTTAACATTTGAATGTACATTTAAGAGCGCTAAGCAAATGCATGTGTGTGAGTGCAACATAAAAACATATAATGTAAAGAAAAGAAACTGCACCAAACTAAACAGCAAAAGTTCAACGAAACAATATTGCAAGGACGGTCTGGCAGACAAAGACCCAAAGAACCATTAAGTCGAGCTAAAGAAATTTATAGCTACTGTGTAGAGTCAAAATCGCAAAACAATGGCCACATAAATAGAGCGCTGCGAAGTTCAAAACTAAAATTCACTCGCTATTAAAATTTATCAAAGGCTAATGTGCATTGGCGGTGCAACAGCGGAACCTACTCATTGCAGCGTGGTGTGTACTTTAACACTCAAATAAAATTGCTTGCCTCAAATTTCAAGTTTACAAGTACATTAGTGGCTGACGGTCTGTCTAACTACCAAAAATAGTTTGGGAAGAAAAACATCTTATTTGATGTGATCTCTGATATGCTTCTAAACAAATTAAAATAAAATAAAATTAAATTAAATAAAATAAAATAAAATAAAATAAAATAAAATAAAATAAAATTAAATTGAATAAGATAAAATAAAATTAAACTAAATTAAATTAAATTAAATTAAATTAAATTAAATTAAATTAAATTAAATTAAATTAAATTAAATTAAATTAAATTAAATTAAATTAAATTAAATTAAATTAAATTAAATTAAATTAAATTAAATTAAATTAAATTAAATTAAATTAAATTAAATTAAATTAAATTAAATTAAATTAAATTAGATTAAATTTAATTTAATTTAATTTAATTTAATTTAATTTAATTAAATTAAATTAAATTAAATTAAATTAAATTAAATTAATTTAAATTAAATTAAATTAAATTAAATTTAATTTAATTTAATTTAATTTAATTTAATTTAATTAAATTAAATTAAATTAAATTAAATAAAAAATTATTAATAGGTCTATAGCTCGTACCGAACCAGGATACTTAAAATAAAATAAAATAAAATAAAATAAAATAATATTTATGTGTATCAATACTTTTTTTCTTCGACCCAGTCTAACATTCATTTAAGTCTGTTCTTGGTATTTTTTTGCTGATTTTCGTGTGTTTCTTATTGTCGCCGGAATTCTTGTCATTGTACAAGTTTCAAAGATAAAGTTTGCAATGACATTTAGTAACATAAACAAATTACAAGCACATATACTTAGAAATATAAAAGCATAAATAGTTATCTATGTATGTACATACATGTTTGTTTCTATGTATTCGTAGCTTGAAGCATATAAACATAATAATTTTCACATGTTGGTATAGGTTAATAGCAGAAACAATTTTGGATATTGACAACATTTCAAAGTCATTCTTACGAAAGTTTGTTTTTGAGTTAGTATTTATTTTTTTTTTTGTTTTGCATAAACTCATACGTCTCGTTTAGCTCAAGTTTGGCCTCAATAAATGTGTCGTGCTTTCAAGAATGTTATTGAGCCAAAAAAAGTTAAAAAAGAAGGCAAAAAATGTTTATGATTATGACATTTTTATCAGTTCTAACTTCAAATATGTACTTTAAACTGAGTCCTTTAAAAGCCATGACAAAACTTGTTATTTTATCTGTTAGGCGAAGACTGACTAAGAAATTATGTGGGGAAATATATCAACGATTAAAGCATTATCATCAACTAAAGCAAGCATCCATAGCTTGAGCTTTAACAGAGCTTTCCATGCATTGATATTTGCAAATGCCATAGATGCATAGCTTTAAGCATTCCTTGTTAGCTTACTTGGCATACACAAAATGCAATTTTCTTAAATACATGTCTAATTCGACAAATCGTTAATAAGCAAAATTAAATACATGAAAGTGTGCTTGGAAAAGTTTTGTAATATCTTGCTGAACTACATATTAGCATGCAAATAAAGCGCACCAAGACAGGAAATATAAACTATAACTGACTTTTGATTAAATTGTATCTTTTTGTCCAATTTTTGGTTCATTCCATTTTTCAAACTTTTTAATTTTTTTCTTGTTCATGTAACAAGTTGCCATCGTGCGCTGCTTTCGGTTGTACAGTAAAAACTCACTCCCAAATAGCCCATTTGGTATGCCTTTATTACACCAATTTTCCAAACATACAATTATTACAAATGTTGCTAAATTGTGCTGCGATACAGCTTTGGGGATCCTACAGATGGACACAATTTATTTGCTAGTACAACTTGATTTGCAAAAGTACTCAAAATCAAATAATATGTATGTAGGAATTCCAATGCAGGCAAAATACGAGCACATTAAATCGAATTAATGGATGTTTAAAATAAAATAAAATAAATAAAATAGGATAAAATAATGAGTTATTTTTATTTTCTGTTTTTCCGACAGGGTGAATGCTAGATTTATATTGGAACGATTTTCCGTCATCCCTTGTCAATTTTTGTTTGTTTACAAACCGGTTTCGGCGATCCGCCATCTTCAGTGTAAGTTTTCGTTCTCGAAATTGTCGAAAATCGTTCCAATATAAATCTAGAATAAAATAAAATAAAATAAAATAAAATGAAATAGAATGGAATAAAAAAAAATTAAAAAAATAAAATACAATCAAATAAAATGTAATAAAATAAAATAAAACAAAATAAAATAAAAGAGAATCAATATACGATATGTACTAAAGCAACAGAACCAGCCAAAAAAACTTACTGCAACAAAAGACTTAAGGCACATACCTGCTCTTTTTATAAAAATATTTTATTGTTATACCTGAAACTTATACGATTTCAGAATCCTGAAGGATTGTGCTTTTAGTACTTGTTACTTTGTATTTGTCTGCACAAACAAAGTGGAGCTACACGAATGCAATTTATTTTCAGACGTGACATATGTATAACTCACTCAATAAAATACGTAACAGCAAAGTGCATTATAGGACAAAAGTTGCAGACAAGCAAAAAAATATTACATAAGCACATACGAGTAGAGACAAAGTAAAGATAAAATTGGCAAAGAGTGTCCAATGCACTTATCACGACCAATGACAAAATAATAATTTATTAGATCTCAGAGCGCAGGCAGACTAGAAAGCAACGCATAGACGTGGACTTAGAAAAATGGCTGAACTAACAATTTCTGTGCTAAAGCGCTAAGCACAAAAAGCTCGACAATCAGCTGGGCTACAATAAGTAAACACTACACGATGTCAGCCAAACGCTTGCATCGGCGCCGCTTAAGTCATGTCACAGCTATGCACAGGAAAACAGAGAAAAGCGTTTAATTGGAGCTGGTGAACAATGGATTACTGGGGCAGCGGCTGATTTCAGAAACACAAATGACAGACAATTAAAGGAGTTTGTTTAAGCTGTTAATTTTATTTTTTATCTCTTTGCTTTTTTTATGTTTACAAGTAACATATATCTATATGTTATTCTACAAAAATATTTAATAAAAAACAAAAAGCTTTACATGCTATAAGTAAATTGAACCACTGTGTAGAGCTTAATTTATTGTGTGTCTATATATTAGACTCTTTGTCAAACATCGTTCATGTAACCCCTTTACCTTTCATTCTTTTAACTGTTATCTATATTTCTGTGTTACCTAAAAAAATTGTAGACAAAGTGACATGAACTGATTTTCAGCAAAATTTGAGCTTAATCATTTGACCAGCCGTGATTGTATGACTACTGACAACTGGGTGTTATATAAACGCCAAACAATGGACAAATATTGCGAAAGGCAAGAAAATGTGACGTTGAAAAAGCAACAAAGTTTATTTGCTGAAGGAAAACCAAAAAAAAAAAATAACAAAAACAAGAATGCTCAACACTTTTTTTTTCAATTATCCACGCTTAATTCGTGTTTCGTAAAGGTATCTTGAAATTTTCAAAGGGGTGTTTTGGTTTGCAAACAAATGAATTTTAGGCAATAAATATTTTTAAGTTTTTCGACTTTCTAGTCGAGTTCACTTTGTTGAAAAACAAAATTACTCAATTTTGATCACCGAAAATTTTTTCATGCTAGTGGAACGTAAAAACCAAACAAAATTTTAATTCTTTTTAATTATTTTTTTTTTCTCAAATGAAAAAAAAATTGTTTAAGTTGTTGACCTTTTTAGTGGAGTTCAATTTATTAAAAACAAAATTACTCAATTTTGATCACTGAAAATAAAATTTTAATACTTTTGAAATCTGTTTTTTAAATAAATACATTTTTTAAATTCGTTTAAGTATTTTAAATTTCTAGTCGAGTTCAATTTGTTAAAAACAAATTTAAAAACTAAAACTTTTTATATGATATTGAAATTTAAACACAAAAAAAATTTAATACTTTCTATTTTTTTTTTTTTTTTGAATAAATAAATGTTGTAACGTTTTTTAAGCTTTTACCTTTGTAGTCGAGTTCAATTTGTTAAAAAAGAATTTACCCAATTTTGATCACTGAAATTTTTTTCATGATAGTTAAATGTAAAAATAAAAAAAAATATTAATACTTTTCAAATTCTTTTTTTTTTGAGGAATTTTGTGCTTAACTAATTTTACTTGAATGGGAAGTTAAAAAAAAGTGTTTGCCAAGATTCCAAAATTCTTATATTTGAAAAATTACAAAACGCTCATTGCAAAATAAAATACGAAAGATTCGAGTCGAAAATTAATGGCGAACTTTAGTTTTTTCATTCGGAGATATTTAAAGTTTTTTGAAATTAAATTTCTTTATCAAGCAAACTCTAATATTTATTATATTCTTTTTATTTTCAGGTATGTAAACTTCAAAAGTCGTGGAAGCTTGTTGGACACACCTTGGCTGTAATCAAAACTCTCTACCTACACAACAAATGGGGGTAGCATTGCGTTCAAGTGAAGTGGTGTAAAGCAGTCATTAAAACGCTAACAAGCCCCACTAAGTACATAATAAGAGCTTAGGCAGATATGCGAAATCGCACATTACATAACCTTCACACACACTTTCCTTGGGGCACAACGTGTGTGGCACTTTCCGCACATTTCTTTTAGTTGCAATTTCAGTTTTCGTTAGGACATACATACATATATACCCTGTCAGAAATTATTTTTATATTAGGGATGTACATTTCATTATTAAAATTCCGGGATTAGTCATAGATAGGGTTTCGTCAAGCAAAAACACAATAAGAATAATTTTTATAAATAAATCACACTGTTTTAGTTTTTAGTAACCTATTTGCAATGTCACAAAAAGCGTGGGATTGACATCCCTATCCTACCACTGCAGTATAAAGAGCGTGTGCCAAGTCTACATGCAAGTTCAACTTTTAGAAATCTCTTCCAGTCAACTGTACTGCATTGCTCACTTAATTGGGCACCCAATTTTGCTGCCAAAAGCTGCTAACGAGCAGACACAATAACTCACGAAAAGCTTAAGATAATTAAATATATACGTATACAGGGTAGTGGTTGTTGAGTATACGCCCTGGCTGCTGAGAAAAGTTGTAGTGTGAATTTTTCATGAGTAAACTTAAAAAAGATTTTAGTTAAATTAAAAAAGGCATCAGAAATAATTATAACGACTTTACAATTTTTTGAAAAAATATTTCTCTTTTTTATTTCCTATGCCGCTTAGCTGAATGATTGCAAAAAAGGTGACTTTGGTTATATTTTTCAAAACAAATATTTCGAATCAAACCCTTGCGATCTGAACGAAATTTGGTGGGGAGTTTCTTTTAACATAAAACGAAATGCTGTCAAAGAAAAAGAATTAATATTTTTCTATTTAGTATGTATAGGAATTTGTAAGCTTTCTTAAAATGAAATGAAACAAAATGTTTTTTTTTGTTTTCAAATTCAAAGTTTCTCTTCTTTTTATTTTGGCAAATAGTACGACGGTACCGCCTTTACTTGGTAGTGCAAAAAGAAAATAATTTTAATTTTAAATTTCCTAATTTTAGAAAGTTTTCGAAATCGAAAAACTTGCAGTTCGTTACTAAATTTCGGCCGAAAAATTGTTGGTATTATACCTTTGGTACGTTTAAAGATAGCCTCAAATTATGAGAAGTGTGTTTTCTTTTTCACAAACAAGAATTTTTGAATTTCGGTGAACATTTTTTTTATGTTTAGTCTAGCTCAATTAGTTAAAAATAAAATTAATCAAATAAGATCACTATATTTTTTTCACGCTGATGCAATTTTTATTTTTATTTTTTTTTTTTTGTTTGTTTTTATTTTTTTGTTTGTGAGTAATTTTGTGCTTAGGTATTTTCTCCTTCTAAAGGTTAAAAACAAAAAAATTCAAAATAAAAACTTGCACAAAATTTGAGAACTCATATTTTTAAATACAAGAGCACAAAAGTCCAAAATAAAGCAAACTTAAATTTTTTCGATTTCGAAAAATTTCGTATTATTTAAAGTTCGAAAAAATTTAAATTTTCTTAACTTCGATAAATTAAAAAAAAATTGAAAGCTTCGAAAAATTAAAAATTTTCCAAAACTATTTTTTTTTAACGCTATTTATTTTTGTACCTCCAAGCGCCACCTTGTGACAAAAATTATTTTTTAACTGCAGCAGATACCAAAATATTGCGTTATAATACACGCTATTTCATGCGCTCTACGAAAATCTGTTGAAAATTTTTTTTCCACGTTTTACTGCTTAATACCATGAAACTCCTGCGGCTGTAAATGTGTTAAGAAATAAAACATTCTAAATAAGCCAAATAAAGGTATCATTAAAAAACTCAACAGAGAGTCTAGTCGACACATTTCTGCAGCTTAATAAAAATAGCAATTCGAAACGCCCACATTGTATTTGTTAAGCGTGAGAAATTAGGTAAATATTTTGCAAGAAAAACTTATTATGTGGGATTGTAGCGTATTTTGACCGGTTTTCAAAGCTCTCATTATAACTGTTGTATCCATTATTGCATGAAAATAATTATGTCAAAATTATTACGCTTCATTAAGTTATGTCAACATTATAGTAATGACACTAAAACGAGGTACGTTCAACTACATATTTTTACATACATATTTAAAGATATAAGCTTGCAAAATTAAGTGATTCGTTTATGAAAGCAGAATGTGGGCGTTATGAGCCTGTGCCATAAAAATGTCAACAAATAACAAATATGCAATTCATTTAGTGTTTATACCCAGTTGTGCTCTTCGTTACACAAAATTTTGCCATGCTTGGTTGAGTTGTTTTTTGAGTGAAATTGTAACAAACAAATTCACATTTAGATTAATATTAATTTAGTAGGTTACAACAACAAAGAAGTACTTCAATAAATGTATATTATGTCACAACAATACCACGTAACTGGGTATAAAATATTTCACTTCACCCACACGAAAAACTTCCTTACTTATTTGGTTTTTATTATCGAGCGCAGACTCCAAAAGGTGGCTATTAAGCTTGAAAAGCATTTATATTCATTGTAAACAAACAAATACATAAGTCACAATTTGTTTGAATTTATTTGTATTCTTTTTGTATTGTTTTGACCAAAAAAAAAAAGAGAAAAAAAAAAGAAAAAAAAATGATTTGCAATCTTAAGCGCACAACTTTCACAAATGAACGAATAAAATAGTTTATTTGCACAACAATTAGTGCAATCAACTTTTACATGCGACTTAATTTGCTTTATTTTCATGCAAAGTTATTTACTTTTTTTTTTTAGCTATTTTAAACTTTTAGGCAACCAATTGTGCAATAAACAGCTAAATTTTTGTTTCAGCATTTGCGTGTTTTCAACAAATGCTTGACTGGCTGATTGAGCAGTACTCACAGCAGCACGAATTTAGTAGCTGGTCATTGGCTAACAAGCAGCACACAAAATTAAAAAAAAAAAATTTGAAAAAATAAAAAATTTATTCCAAAAAAATTATAAAAAAGAAAGAAGTTTTGCATCATAATATATGAAATTTCTTACATACATATGCATAAGTATATTTACATATCTAAGCCTTATTAAGCGCTACTCTGTCACACAATTTATATAAAAATTTTTTGTGTGCCACTAATTTGAGTTTATCGTGTTTCATATTTGCATGTTAGATAATTGCATATGTTGACAAATTAATTACTTAATTTGTTACATATTACATGGCATTGCTTTTGTTTCATTTGTCATATGAATATGAATGGTCAAACTCGCATGATACAATTTGTCAACGACAAGTTTGTGTCTTAAGTCTTTTGAGATATTTATACTGAGTTGTATTTAATGATTCATTTTATTCACATGATTAAATATACTTAAGTATAAGTTCATATGCGTATATTTGTATATGTTTTAATGTTAAATAAAAAAATGTAACAAATGTAGACTATCAATTTGAGTAAGCTTAATTGAGTTGTCAGTGCCATTGCATAGACTGACTTATATGGCAAACGTATGAATTTAAAACACAAAAGGAGATTTGAAAGAAGTCATTTTAGAAATACATGGTAGATTGACAAGTTGTAATTTTTGGAGTTTTTGCGAAGCATTGCTGTCATTGTAGATGGTTTATGCGAAGGTTCTTGTAATTTTCTAAAGCGTAGAAAATGCAGAAATTTCAAAAAGGCTGAGGCAGTGTTTTAAATATCATACTCGGGTACTAACAATTCATATAAGAATTAAGAAATTAGAGAGAGCAGCCAACACTATTATAAAAAAAAAAAATTTAGTTAGCGCTTTAGAATTTCATGATTTTAGCGTTACCCTCAAAAATAACCTTTACCCTGATAGACATAGTTTCTACCTCGTGGAAACACAGCTTTAGATTTACGCCAAACCGGCTTTGACTTGCAAGTATCGTATTTGAGTTTGGCATTCCTATTTAATAGCTATATTCTTCGTAGCCATTCAAAGCGCCAAATTTGTTGTTATTATAATTTTTGGTTGGACAACAACATTAATATTGCAAAATAAAAATCAACTTTCCGCATCCTAATGCAGCAATGCGGAAAAAACTCCTTCATAAATAACATTTAAATACTTCTAATTGCATAATTTAAAAAAACACATGCATATAAACTCGAACCGCCTTTTTTGTTTTTTCTATTTTCAACTTGATTAGCGTCAAAATAAAATATCTTCTAAATTTGAATACCAAATTACTATGAAAATTTCTGGCAGCTTTAAATCTATTATCTAGTTCAACAAGAAGTTTAAACGAGTTAATAATAAATTAGAGATAAAACATATTTTAAATGATGCATAAAAATAATATTAAAAGCTCAAGCGCAAAGTATGCGCGACTCCAGATATGATGGTTAAGTGTTTCCGCCATAAGTGCTTGAATGCGGTCCAATGCTAAATAACTTGGGTTCTACTAATACCAAAAATATTTTTAATTATAAAGAAAAAAACAACCCAGAAATTGTCACCATTTCTCAAGGTTTATGCAAAAACTAGCAATGACATTTAAAGCGCACATGTTATTTGATTTTCAATGGTTCGTCCAACAACTGCTGAGGTCATCATTGAACTGTTCGAATGAAACTAAATATTTTAATATAATTTCATTTCTATGCAACTAATACGGTCAACATTGAAGTGCAGAGACAAAATCGTATGCATATTCAACATTTTTTCTGCCAATTTGCATGCCAAATCTTTAATTACGATTTATTTAATGTTTCCTATCTCCAAAGCAGTACGATTTAGAAGCGCTATAAAACTTGAAGGAAGTGTTAATAGTCAGTTGTCAAGCTAGCTGTGAAGCATTCAAGTGCTTATATGTATGTATTTATATTTATTTTACCTGAATTTTGCAGCAGAAAAGTTTTTAGCAACATTTGTATGTTAATATGAAATGCAAACGAAAGACTTAAGACACAAACGCGCAGATGAGACTAATGAAAAAAAAACTTGAATACTTTCCTGCAAATTAACTACGAATGAAGAGCACTCAATGGCAAATGTATGTATGTATATAAATAGAACGCAAATTCAGCTATGGCATAAGGGTGCTTCATTAACAGGTTTTTCTGGTAGCCCACACAAATTCAATGAAGCTTTGATTTTTGCTTCAAAGAGATTTTTCGTTAAATGTTTTTTTTTTCTTTTTTTTTTTTTGTTATTTAAATGATTTCATAGTTTCTGTAGCGCATGAAATTCGATAATGAAATGCCAAAAAATTAATTAAAAAATATAACAAAAAAGTGTCAAATCTTTGGGATAGTAATTTGCACACTTGAGATTTCTTTTAAAAGCATTTTCACTCAAAAAACGATTGACTTCTCAGCACTGATCTCTGGGTATTTGCTGAGATGAGGCAAGTCGTGGTCAATTTTATTTATTTTTATTGTTTTCCAATGCAGTTTTCTTTGGTTTGTTACAACATTTTTGGGTTAATCAGATGAAAAATAAATACTCTACTAAGCATTCATATAATATATATGGGCATCTGTGAGCTTGTAAAGCGCATTTAAGTTTGCCGCACAGGTAGGCTGGTAATTTGATATTGTTGATCAAAAACTCCAACGCCAACATTTACTGCATAATTTCAATAAATATCTTAGTATAAAAAAAACAATAAAAAAATAAAAAATTAAAATTACAAACTGACACAATTTATATTAAATGAAATGAAATTAACCAAAATTAAATCGTTACTATGTAAATATATGTATGAGTGCAGCTAACTATTTATTAAAAGCAAAATAAACTGCCGCAAGTGCTATGTGGCATGCATTCTTTACACTGGCGCTCCTTGGCGTAAATTATATTAAAGCAAGACATATAACCAAAGCTCACGCAAGCTGCTGCAACTAAAAAAATTTCAATTGTGTGCTCAATGCATAACTTGCTCACTGGCATAATTAATTGAAAATTGTTTTATACTAGAAATGTAATACAAATTCGATAAAAGTAAAAAAAAAATTAAAAATTAACACACATTTTCATTTTCGTTTGTAGTTTCATTAAAGCCCTGCCAACGAATTAGCACTTTGCTACCTAACTGCAACTCATTGCACTCTAACTTGTACGAGCTTTTTAAGTAGCCAATCAAAGACCCGAAATCCAAAAAGTATTGCGTCAGCTAAAGCGTTTTAGTTTACTTAAAATTGCTGCAATTTTAAATCGTTGCTCATTATGAAATTTTTGGGTTTTTGTGTTATTGTTTTTAAGTAGCTTATTGACTGTTGATTTTGAGTTGTTAAGAGCATATTTTTTTTTTTTGAGAATTTATTTATTATGATATCTAGCAAGCGCCAGTAGGTACCATACTTAGAACGCTATAAGTTTGCATGTCTGTACCTACAAAAAAGCTTACCTCAAAAATATATCCCAAGTTCATAATTTTTATGAACTTAAATTTTGCAATAAAAATTTTTTTTTTCAATTTCCATTTTCCTTTGAGGTATGTAACACCCAGTAATCTATTATTCATGCTCCATTAAGCGCAACAAACAGTTCAATAATATTTTGAATACGAGTAAGTAAGAAAATAAAATTTTTTTTAAGTGTTTGAATTGACCAAGAAGTATGAAATTGATGTCAATGTTGAAAATATTCTTCAGCTGCGCAAAATTAGCACTAAGCAGTAACAATAAAATATATCATTGACATTAGCTGTAGTGACATTCATCTTTTATAGTCATGAGCAAATTTTTTAAGAGAATAAGAATTTACTTAGCACCAAGCAACAGAGTAACAAAAGACTTAAGCAACGAACTTGCTTAGATGATATCGCAAGTAACCAGTCAGGGGCAACAATAAATCCATAGCAACAGCAAAAAGGAAAACGAAATAAATTGAAAGGAGGTTCAAAAATAGAAATAAGGTTTAGTTAAAACTTTAGAAAAATATTTATAAAATGTTTTGCTTGAATTTTTTTATAAGTTTCATAAACTTGTATACAGCGACTACTTCAGATTGCATCACGAGGACTGTCAAATGTTTGCTAGTTGAAAAATCAGCTTCATAAGAATTTCAGCAACATTTTTTTAAAATTTATTTTTATTTTTTTTATTTTTTTGAGTTTCAATTTTGTTTACTTTTCTTATTTACGAACTAATTGCGTTTTTGAATATTAATTTTCAAAGCAATAATTTAATTATATAAACGTTAAATGACGTTAAATAGTCTGCTTGTTTGTTCATTTACCAAACGAACTGTGAAAAATAAATATAAAAAATTTGTGAGACATTTACAATCGCCACAGGTGGTACGTAAACTTAGACAACGTGTTGATAATAAAATCGTAAGAAACGCACCAATTAATGGCGCAAATGAACTAAAAGCACTGAGTGATGTACGAACATGATAAATAAAAAAAAATAAAAAATATATATAAAATTAAACAAACGCTGCCAACAGTGCCAAGAAATTGCTAAGCAATTCAAAATACTAGGTCAGTATAACAGGCACACAACTTAGAACACAAACACACACAAGCATACGCATGTGCAGCAGGTATTTGTAGCAATGCAGTAGCATGCGAAGAGCTGTCAGTTGTACGTGCAACAAAAACGTGCCAATAGAAAATATCAAACAAAATGAAAATGAAGCAAAATGAAAGCAAAAATCGGACAAGTTAAAGTGAAACACAATGAGACGCGCAGTAGACCCAATGGCCGATGGTGGTGGCACAGTGGCATGCCACAAATCGAAACTCATACAAGCGAGCGCGCGTTGGCATCACGATCGTGTGGCCGTTGTATGTAATTACATATGTATGTATGAAATGTCTGCGCATGTGACCACTGTAAGCGAGCTGCATACAAAATACATAAAGCTTGACTTCACTGTTGACTTAAATGAGGCTAAACAATACATTTGCGCACACTCAATTAGATATACATATGTACATACATACATATTCATAAAGTGGTATATTCACATGCCACCATTAATGTGTCACAAATATTTGCTGAGTGTTGGCTAATGTCACATATTTTCTTGTTTTTTTTTTTATTTTCCTACTTCTGTTCTTGTTCCGATGCTGCTTTGGTTTGATCGTTTGCTACTTTAGTACTCAAAGTTGCTGGTTAATTGTCGGGTAGTTAGTGCGAACTAGTGGAAAATTGTTTTACTTTGGTTTGAAAATATATATTTTTTTTTCCTTTTTCTGAAAAATATGTCACCGAAAGTGTAAGTAGTATACTGCTGCATGCATAGGTTGCTAGCTGTGAGCTACTTTTTTTTGTTTGTATGAGCTCAGACCTGTATAGTATCGTTATTTTTCACCAAACCTATCAAAAAAAGTCACAAAAACTTTTTTTGGATTATAACAACTTTCCTGTCCAATGAGTCAGATGTGACTCACGAGAGCGTATTGAAATAGGTGCATGAGTCACATGTGACTCTTTTGTCTATCTAACCCTCAGAAGCTTTCTTATTGAGTAAACAATTTTTTGGAACTCGAAGTCACATCGCCAACTCATAGAAAACCAATATATTTTTATGTTCTTGCTGATTTAATGCAAAACATTGTTGCATATAAAACTCAAAAGTTCACGATATTTCACTTTATTGTAGGAATTTTTTTAATTATTTAGCTATCCATTTAACTCAGTTTCAGCCACTCCTTTTTCTAATCATTTAATTTTTTTTGTGTGAAGTTTTCATTTATTCCTTGAAGTCAACACAAATTTCAAACTATGCTCGGGATCTAGTTTTTGATTTATTCACTTTTACGCTATTTAGCAATATGAGGCATGCAACTTTTAATGCATTAACTATGTTTGTAAGTTGAAATACTTTATGCTGTTAAAATGTATGTAGTAAAAATGTGTATATCTGAACATTAGACTGTGTTGAAAAAAAAAAAATATTTTTTTAAATAAAGGCAATGGGCAAACAGATTGTCCTTATGATAGAGAATGTACCGAAAAATGTATGAAAGTGGCTGGAGACCGCTTTATTGACCAAAAAAAAACAAATATTAAAAAAAAAAATTTAAAAACAAAATTTTTTGAAAATTGGTATAACTCATTACTCTTTGTAGTGAGTTATTTAACAAAATTTTAATACCATAACAAGAAAAAAAATTATTTATCGTAAGAAAATTTAAATTTGCATTTTAGAATGATTAATAGTTTTTGTGAAAATAAGTGAAAACGCTTAATGGTCACGCCCACTTTTTTAAAATAGTTCTAAAAAATTGTTTATAAAAATTTTAAATCTCTAAGTTTAATTTCTATTAATTTTCTAATATTATTTTAAGGCAACACTCAATAGGAAATAAATTTTGCAGACGGAGAAAAACTGTTCCTGAGTCTTCACTCCAAACTCTCATAGATTTTGCAACATTTTGATATGAATGCCAGTAATCATTTAATTTTTTTTTAATACCGTCTAATAAACAAAATTAGTTGCAACAGCGCCAGCATTTTCAAGCAAAACTTATCATACCATGTGTCAATTAAAATATCCGCAAATTAGCTTTTATGTGACACGATTTACAATTCGCTTATTTATTCCCTCGCTTGCTGTTTATGGCCATTGGTCATTGCTGTTAGGCTTCTTTTATAGTGCTAAAACTTTTAATTTCAAAATTTTTTTTCTTATTGATTTGACCAAGACATTTTCCTTTTTTATTACGGTTATGCCCTGTCAATGCAGCACAGCCAACAACGAACTAGCAAATCCAATTTATGTGCCAAGCACATGTGCAAACTACGTGATCTGCCTACAACATCAATAGAATTTTATATGCTCGTATGTTTGTATGTACTCGTTTGTATATATTTGCCACATGCCACATGCACCACATGCAATATACATCTACGCGTTTGTTGTTGTTATGCAGCTTTGCGTTTTAAGTTTATAGTTTAAGAACGTTAAATAGTGCAATAATATTATAGCGAGAAAAAAAATTCAAAAAGAAAAATTTAGGAAATATTTTGCAACAAAAAACAAAAAAAAATCAAGTAAAAATGTGCAACAACAACAAAAAAACCAAAAATATTCGATTTCATTATTGGTTTTGGTCGATTGGAAGGTTGACGTTGGCCAGCTAACTGGTTGGTCTTTATGGCTGAATGTTTGAGTGGTTGTCTAGCCGTTTGCTGAGACTGAGTCGCGTCTATGTAGGTTAGTTTAATGCGGCCATTAAGTTCGTTAGTTGCTTATCGTGCATTTGTTGTTGTTGCTTGTGTTGTTGTTGTTTTTATTTTTGCATACTTTTGTCTGTGCTGCAATTTTATTTCTTATTTATTTTGTGTTATTCGAAAAAATTTGATTTTAATTTTTTATTAATTTTTTTTCCTGTTACTGCTGATTTGTTCGAAATAAATTATTCAAAGCGAACATGCACTTTTTGTTTGTGTTTATTTAGAAAATTACCTCTGTATGTAAATATGTATGTATGTATGTAGTGACACGAAAGGCACATGAAGTACTAAGCCACTAGTTCGCTAATGACATGCATTTTGATGTTGAACTAACAAAAGTTCGCTTAAGGTGGCATTTAAATTTTACGATTTTCGAATTTTTGTATGTATGTTTATATGTTTGCACGCGCATCATTAGAAAACGGCTGCATAAAAATGTACTAAATTTTCACGGTTGCACTGCTAGTGGTCTATACTAAGGTCTTAGTTGCTTTCTACGGTAAAAAATAGCTTTTTCACGCTGTATACATTAGTGGCAAAAAAATGGTTTCACAATTATCTTATACATATGTATGTATATGTACCAAAATTCACTTTTTATGTAAAAAATTATTTGAAAAGAGAAACGACGGCCAAAACAAATTTTTTTTACTTTATTTCCTCTCTGTGTGTCTATAAGTTTGTGCTAGCATCACTCAAAAATTGATAAAAGAAGGTAGACACAATTTTTGCTGCTGCATTCTCACTAAGAAAATGAGAGTATTAAGAACTAATAAAAATTATTTTTTTTTTTCTTTGTTACATTTGCAAACTTTTGTCAGACCCCCTTCAATGCAAACAAACTTGAAGTTAAGCAAAGGTGGCGCACTTTTTCAAACCTCTGTGGTTTATTTTTTTCATTTTTTTTCTGTACAATGCCTTTTTGGAATATTATGCAAGACCAATGGCTGTATTTGCATGATACATTTTCATGTTTCAGTGTTTTTTAGATTTTTTTTAATTTGTTTGTCCTTTTGGTTTATGCTAATATATGTAAATACATGACAAAGCCTACTTCCCGTACGAAAATTCATTTTTTTACCTAGCAAAAGCACAATTTAAATTACGTCATTAGTTCAGACACATTTCTATGGCAAGCCGCTTGCTTCGTGAAAGGGTGCTTGGGTGAAAGGGCGCTCCTTAAAGAGACCATAAGCCGAGTACGCCTAAAAAGTCAAATCAAAATGATCAGCTTTGTCTGTCGTGACTGAAAGTAACGCACGAAGTACCTTAGCGAGTTAAATAAAATGGTTCCCCCCATAAATTCAGAAACACATTTTTTCAGAATTTTTTTTTTTTTCAGAAAGTCAAAGTTCAGAAGTCAAAATCCAGAAGTCCAAATTCAAAAAGTGAAATTCAGAAAGTAATGAGACGGCAGTAAAAAATAAAATTTTTCGAAAAATTAAATTTCTTTCTGCCGTCTCATTGCTTTCCGAGTTTTTACTTTCTGAATGTTTAGATAGGCTACTTTGCCAAAGAACCTTACAAATATCTATAATAAAAAAAAAAAGGTCACTAAAGGGTTAATGCATAATAACTTGTGTTATAACACTAAACATACCGGAAAAAAAATTTATTTAGAAATTATAAAAATAAAAATTTAGGTCACCAATTCGTTAAGGCATGGCGTTTGAAGGGTTAATTATGTCAAACTATTAAGATGTGAAAAAATTTTATTTCAGAGTTAAAAGAAAATTGAGGTCGTCAATGGGTTAACGTATGGCAGCTCATGGCTTATAATTTTAAATATTTACCAATTAAGTGCAGCACAACCTTTTCCGAAAAACTGTATTTCTGATTTTTTTCTGTCTGCATTTATGGGGTGCACCAAATAAACTACGTACGAAACGTATTTTTTGTTAGTCCAAAAAACTAAGTTGAGAATTCCATAGTATACACGATGTGACGATATTAATAACGAAAGCTCTTCGCTACTTTTGTAACGAGTCGTTTAAAAGCGATCTATTTACTCGCTCAAATCAACTCTTTTTTTGCATTACTTTTGCATATTTTTATTAAATTCAATCATCTTATTAATGTCAATTAAGCGTAATTGAGTATATTTACTTTATTAATTGTACGGTACTATTCCAATATACATACATACACACTTACATACATGCCTACTCGTTATGCCACTGCTTTTGCTAGAAAAACTCGTCAAACCATTCGATTTGGGCCAATATATTGCTAAATTGCAAATAGTTGGTAATTAATAAGAATATAAAAAAAATGTAAGCCAGCAATAACGTGTGTGTGCGTTAGGCTAACAGTTAGCGTGCTTATTAATTTACGTATACATATGTAGATAAATATGTCTTCATAGTAATTTGCACATATTTGTTTAGTTTTTTTTTGATAGTTTTCAAATATTAGGGTGTTCGCGAAACAGCGATATGAGGAAATTCCTCAGAGGTGAATTAGCAAAAAATTCTAAAAAGCCACTTAAAACCGTTTTATTTTATTAATTAGAAATGGACAAAAGCACTGAAAGCAATTGAATTGAAGCTGTGCAGTGAATTAAGTCAACGAATTATTGATTAATCATTTTCTGATAAATAAATACACATTTGGATTAATACTGTAAAAACTCCAATTTAAATGAAATTTGAGCAGTTTTTTTCATGTCTTTCGGGTGCTGTTCTTAGCAAATATATCCCGGAATATTTGCTGATTAAACGAATAAATTTTTTTTTTTAGTCGAAATATGATTAATCGATAACTTCATATTTGTAATATATCGATTTTGATTAGCTTTTTTAATTAACTGTCAAACTTTAAGCATCTGCCGCTATTTTTGTAAAAACAAAAAATTATTTTTCCATTTTATTCATAAGTCGCTAAGTGCTTGCGAAAAAAAAATTGACAAGTTCACTTATAAACAAAACAGAATAAATATAATTTCGATATTCTATTCTATTTCGAAAAACTAAAGGCGAGTATTAAACCAAAAATATATTTGACACACCTAGGTTAGGTAAGGTTAGGTAAGGTGGCCGCTATTCCACTGTGGGATTTGACACACCTTAATTTTGCAAAAAAACAAGTCGCTGTTCTGTTATTTTTGCGCTAATTTGCATTCCCCGCATTTTTCATAATTTACACTATTTTACTTACCTGCCAACATATGCATTAAGCGCTGTGATATTACAAAATAATGTCGTACAATTTAATCAAACCGCATAATTTTTGTAAAATAAGTATGTTCCTTATTTTTTAATTTTTTTTTTTTTTTTTTTTTGATATAAAATGGAAACTAGCAAAAACTTGACAACATAGCACGCTGTCGTACATTCACTAGTAGCGTGACCGGGTGCTGTTAAAAAAAATGTCACCACAATTGCTTAATCTCTATGACCACCGGTTTAACAACGTAGCCGGTGTATTGGCTAAATTTTGCAGCTAAAAAAAATAACTAAAGCAAAGAACTTTTTCTTTATATTTTTTGTAACAACTTCTTTTATGGCTTACATATGTTTAGTTGACACGCTTGGGGCTTAAGATATGCGTATAAGCAAGCCTAAGCATAAATTTGTTTTTTTTTTTTTGATTATTAATATTAATTTATGGAACTTATAAATGCACATATTTAATAGATTTTTTAAGTGGGTTACTGTTTTGGTTTTTTAAATTCAATTTTTTCAATTGAAAAAAGAAAAGAATAATGCTGTCAACATAATATAGCATAATAAGGTTAAAACATCAAAAATAAAAAAAAAT
Source organism: Sphenella marginata (assembly GCA_951509765.1). Classification (NCBI taxonomy): domain Eukaryota; kingdom Metazoa; phylum Arthropoda; class Insecta; order Diptera; family Tephritidae; genus Sphenella; species Sphenella marginata. The sequence goes on from OX608083.1 coordinate 22,445,356, forward strand.
ATAAAAAATGTTATTTCAGTCTTGTCTAAAATATATCATGATCTCAACATATATCATGACATATCATTAAGCATAACTATTACAAGCTATGCGTTTGCTAATTTTATTTATTAACTTTAGTTTAAACTATGCACTTAATATTTACTTGTTCGCTTCAACATACATATTTACATCAATAAATAATTAATATTCAAAGTCATTTAATATAGCGTAATGGTTATTATAATCAATTTACTACACTATTTAGATATATTTGTGCACAATTAATGGCTGTGGAAATAGACCCACATGAATCTACGCATATATTGAATAACTTTGTTAATAGTTCGAAGCATATGCACAAATTTATACAAACGTTTATGTCGATAGAATATTCTGCTAATAGAAAAAAAAAGTTATAAAAATTAATTCAATTATTCTCACGCTTGCTTGCCAACTAAATTTCCCACACTCGATATTAGTGAACTTTATACCTGAGTTTTGCATGTACATATGTATGTATGTATGTATGTTAGCCTTAATCTTAAATCACGTATGCACATTTACTACCCATTGGACTTCCGCATACGGAAATTAGCTTTTAGTCTACTTTATGTGGAATTTGTGTTATATGAAAAGTTTTTTGTAAACAAAATTTTTAATAGTTAGGCATACATACATACATTTTCTAGCAGCAAGGAAAATTTAGTTTTTGTTATTTCCTTTCCACGTTCTGCACTGTTACAACCTTCCAAATAGCCCAATTATTCCAATAAAGCTCCGAGTGGATTTAAAAAAAATGCTGTCTATCTTTCATTGCATCGAATTTTCAAGCAATTTTAATTTGTAGAATCTATCTCAATCAACAACGTCAATCAAGTTTTCTCCTATCTTCAGTCTCCCTTTAAAGAACCCTTAACAGAATTTGTTGTTGTTGTTGCAACCCTAAACACTCCTTAACATGTGTTTCTTTTTTGAAAGTCCGCATTGATGATGAAAATGTATAGAAATAGTAGTTAAGCGGAAGCGCGAACTATAGTTCTGATAGTCTAGTGGTTTACAGAACATGAGAACATTTTTCGTTTGAAAAGGCCTTTGTCGCTATGTCTTAACTCCTTGTGGAAATATTTTTTAATTATATGATTTGTTTCCGTTATCAATAGCAGTTTATTTTATATATTTCTTAATGTCATAAATTACTTCAACTATTGTGTAATCCGTATCCGCGTAATACAAACATTAGCGATGTAACGTGCGCCATTTTCCTTAATTGATAAGCACTTGTGTATCTAAATTGAGGATATTCCAACACAACTGCATTAAACGTTTTTGTGCAAGCTTTTATTGTTGCATTTTACAGTGATTATATAAAGCTTTAGGCTTTTAGACAACGAGACAATTAACTAAACAACGCACCTCGTACTAGCTACAGCATAGAGTGCCTATGAATTGATTTCTTTTGTAGCCCATAATATGATTTATGGTATTAAAAGCATTCGAAAGCAGCAACACTTGGTGTGAAAAGTGTGAAATTCTGCTTCAATGTTTTGTTCCACTTTTGCTAAAACAAATTAAGTCCCCACTGTGCATTCCACATAAAATCTGAAATACGCAACAACAAAAACTTTATACCCCAAATTAATCATATGAAATGGTCTAATAAAAGCAACAATAGCCAAAACGTTGAAAAGGTATAAAAAAATAGATCACCAAATTACTTCAACTCAACTTCCTCATACTTTTGTATTTTTCTACTAAGCAAATCAACAATTCGCTTCTTCTTCACGCTGTTGAAAGCGTTATATGAAATCACTTCATATTTATGTATGTATATACATCTACTTTCATTTTCACATTTTGTTCATCTACTTTCATTTTCGCATGCATATTCATAAATTTTCATTTGTTGTATTTATCGTGTCTACATATAATAATTTTGCAGTTTCTGTTTTGCTTGTGCTCTTCTTTGCATGATATACACTTTCCATGATTTTTCATGCACGCATTTCGGTTCATCTGCTCAGTCAACTGGTTAAATCAAGTTTTCATTCACTTTCTGTTGTTGGAGTGGCGGCTTGCCAACTAAACAAATTTTCATTTTCACATACAAACTCAGTTTTAACACTTGCTTCAAAGTGCAATAGATTGGCTTGCGGCGTGCAGTGGTAGCAATAGCCGCTATTGGACTATTGAACTTTGTATTATAATTTAGGAAAATTCAGAAAAATTATCATTTATTTATTAAAGTCTATAAAATAGAAATCTCCGAATAATTAAATAGAAATCTCCGAAGAATTGAAACAACAACATACTAAACTAGATATCTTCACAAGTAAGTAGAACCTGCTCCTGAAATTTCAGACTAACAAATATTTGTTAACTTTCGATCATTTTGGCATATGCATTCGAATTAGAGAGTACCAAATTTACTTCAATCGAAACTGGGCCAAATCGAATCATTCGGGAATAAATCGAATCGGAAATAATCGAATCGAAAGAGCATGAACAACGAATGTATTATACTGGAAAACTTTTTATAGAGTACGAATCACTCGAAACATATTAAAATTTCTTTTGAATAAAACTACAGCGTGAACTCCCAGATTGCTAAAAGTCGGTAAAACAGTTTGCAAAATATAGCGAAAATTAAATCTTTTTTATTTTACATATTTCCTAATGAAGGTACTTGAGGTACTATTTCATGATCGCAGATAACTTTGTGCGATTAGCATACCATACACATATAAAAAAAAAAACATTATTACAAATAAGTAATATACTCAGCTTCACCTTAGCCTTGAAATTTAAATGACACAATATTTATTACAGTTGAAATTTTTATCTTTTTTTCTTACGAAAGCGTCTAATTGTTATGCGATGCTGCAAGTTTTTTGTATAAATTGATAAAAGATAAATTATAATTACTTAGTGCCAGAAAAGAAAATAAGTGGCCTTGACCTTAGTGTACATCAATCATGCCATTTTAATAATAAACAAAGGGTGTTCCAATAGGAAATTGTGTTGAGAAATTCTATTTACATATCATTGCAAGATTTTATTTCAATAGAAAAATATAGAGACAATTTAAGATAGCTTTTCCTATGGATTCATTTTGAAAGCTGTTAGGCTTCGTTAACTTTTGGCTTGTTCTATTAACCTTAAGGCTATCAGAACGATGGATTTTTGTCACCGGAACTTGTTTTTCGAATGCTTTTACCACCCAAGTATTCAGCTTTTCGAGCTCATAAAAATTATTCATTTTCAACCTGAAGTAAATTTTGAAGTTAGTTTAATTTTTCGTATGCAAAATAAGCTCAAAATAAATATAAAAAATTAAGGAACATTTTTCAAAACAGCCAACATCGCTACCTACTTTACCTATTTCAATTTTAAAATGACATATTAAGCGCTGAGAAATATATATAATTATTTTTATAATATTTTTTTAAGTACCCATAAGCTTTTTTTATTTGTTTATTTATTTAAAGTAAATTATTCCCAAAAAATAAATTTAATTTTAGTTTTAAGTTTATCAATGTTTTCCATGCCTTATTATTATTATTAAAAGCTGTTGAAACACCCTGTACTAACCAAAATATGTCATTAACGCATAAAAATGGGAGGTACTCATGGTTTATTCATGCAAAAAAATATATATATTTTGTAGTGAACAAATCACCACTCGTTATATCCCAACTAAATTATTTCCAAATTTGTTGGGTGGAGTAGACAAATGCAGCTGTTGCTAAAGTTTGGGTAGCAATTTCGGTCACAGCCATGAGAGATTGGTATTTTAACTGTTTTTTTACTTTGTACCTGGCAAAAACAATTTTTTTTTTTTCTCTTCTGGCTATTATTTTTTTTTTCAACCTATTGGGAGGTGTATGCATATTTAGCTATACTTATTGGCTGGCACGATTTTTGGAAATATCTCGTTGCTGTGACAGAGCAGGTAGCAGCAAAGTGATTGAAAAGAGCTTTTTAAATAGAAGTCTAACGCTTTCTCCGACTTTGCTCTTCTCTCTCTTGAGTACATAGCAGCTTTCATTACCGCAATATTTTTCAAATTATGTATGTAAATGCTCATGATCACTTTCTCTCAGAATAAGTCCGTCGTCTAACCACCAACTGTTTTACTTCCACATGCGTATCCATATCTTTGCTCATTACATTTGTCAAATTACTGTCATGCACAAATCACAATTCAGTGAGCTAACTAGCATATGAAATTATACACTGTCATGCTGAGCTGACAGTTCATGATGGATGAGATGCGTAAAACGAGAAGCACAAACAAACAGCTGCTCTTGTCCACGACTTGGTCATTGTTTTATAACACTTTTTATGCATATTTCCTCTTCTTCTTTATTTTTGGACTTACATTTTTTTGACACGCGCAGATAGATTTCGGGAAGTGTAATTTATTTGAAGCGCGCTTTTGTCAAATTTCCTCTTCTTTTTTTTGGTATGGGAAATTAAAGATTAAAATTGGAAAAACAAAAAGACTCGAATAATTAAGTCAGTGAAAAGCGCATTGATAACATGTGGCTTTTAGCACCCAAATCAACTTTGGTTGTTATTATAAGTTTTTTTTTTTTTTTGTTTTTTTTTTTAAATCAGGAATGTTGGAAATTTCGTTTTTCGCTTTCCTCTGCAGTGGCACAGACAATTCAATTCAATTTATCGTATGCGCTTAAGTGAATTCGTTGCATTTGGCGAGCATGAAAGAGGCAGTCAACTTGAACGCATATCTGTTATATACCCAGCTGCGCTTGAAGTTTTTTTTTTTTTTTTGTTTGAAATAATAATGGTGTTTAGTGGCAACAATATGTAAAAACAACAAAAAAAAATTAAAATTTTGATAGGAATTTTTTAAACTGTAATAACCATATAAGCTATTATTCTAAATTCTGTTTCTGAAATTATACATTTTAAACTCAAGTTTGATGGCTGCTACAAGTAACGAACTCGTTTTTACTCCTTTTGAAAGCAAAAAACACTTAACCAAGAAAAAAATCCGTATACGTTTATAATTTTCGTTGCTTCTTGCAAGTAAAAATTTCACTTTTGATTTTCAAAAATAATTTAAAATTTTCGAAAATTTTTTAATTTCAGTATTTTATTCAAAAGTCGCTAAGTGCTTGCCAAAAAAAATCTGTCATTGTCTGAGGTTATTATTAGAAACTCAAGAAAGCAGAAAGCGGACATAGGCTGCTTGATTATTGGGCAATAAAATCTAAATTATTTCCATCGTTAAATTATGTGATATTTTTTGAGCGACTATATCCGCAAAAAAGAGCGCGTTAAATTGAGTTGTTTTAACACACTTTAAGTTTACATACCATTGTTCCAACTTCGCATATTTATTACACATACATTTTCAAAAAAACAAATAAAAAAAACAAACAACCTTTATTGGCTAATTCTAGCCATTTGAACAGCCGGAGACTGCTGAATAAAATGAAATAAAATAAAAATAAATAAAATAGCATTGAAGGCGCTCAACCAAACTGCCAACAACTTGACCTGCTAAGCATTATTATTAACCAAAAGAAAAATAAAAGTTTGGCCGTTTTTTTTTATTGTGCTTTCAAAGCGGCTTAAGCCTGGTTCCTTCCTTTTCAAACATGGCTATCAAACTGTCTGCATACCTCGTCTTTACATACACACATAAATATGTCTGCGCCTGTTTGGTTATTATTTATTATATTAACTTTTATCTACTTTGTTACGGTCTCGTACTCGCAGACATGTGTGCATACATACATACAAACATACATATATATGTACATATGTGCAAATGTTTATATGTATGTGCTACGTAATTGAAAGTGTTGCGCTTAATTTGGCGTTTCAACACGCCTTTTTTATTTATTTCTTTTTTTTTGTTTTTTGTATAAATAAATAATATTTTTGGGGGATTTCCTACACTCATAGATTATCGCATATTTTTGTATGATTATACTTAGCCCACATGTACATATGTATATATTGATCGATATATTAAATTTATTGTTGTACTCACAGCCATACATACATACATGCACAGCTATGCAATTAAGTATGTAAATAGGTGTGTTTGATTATTACTTGCATGAAATTTGTCTGTAAAACTCAAGGTAAACATAAATAAATGTTAGCGTTGAAAATGCATACAATTGTTGTTGTCTGACCGCGTTTTACTATAGAAACTAGTTTAGCTTTGACCAATTACATCATAAATGCATTATTAGTTTCTGTACAAATATTTCTTTGAAGGAAATAGATTTTTGCAAATAATATAATATTTGTGCATTTTAGCGTTTTTCATAACCATAGTGCATTAGGTATTTACGTTTTTGAATCATTTACAGATATAAGAAAAATTCATTTAAAATTTAGAATCTAGCGATTCATGTTTAAGTAACTCCACAGTACGCTAGGGCATTGAAATTTTATATGTACCTAGTTCAATCTCGAAAGGCTGTGGAAACAAAATTCCGCTAGATGGTGCACTTAATCATTAGCTATAGCTCAGAACCTAGTGGCAATGCAATATTAAATCAAAAAATCCGCTAGGTGGCTCCGTGTAAGTTAATTAGAAAATTCCTTTGAAATCGTTTTAAATCTTCTGATTGATTTTTAGCTAATTCTTGGAGACCTAGTACATAGTTCCGGACTCATTCACTATACAATTTGTTGAAAATGGAATTCCGCTAGATGAAACGCTAATCGAAATAGCAGCAAATCCCTAAAAAGCAGTGGGAAATATTGACATCGATTTTTGAGTTACTGGTCTATGAGCTAGAGATTAAGCGATGCTTCAAAACCTACTGACAACGCATATTCCGCTAGGTGGCGCTCGGATCTAGGTAATTAAAGCAATTGTTGAAAACAGGAAATGTTGTTGTTGTTGTTGTTGTAGCGCTACTTAGCCCTACCTAGGTAGTCAGTATCTTACCCAGTAGTATCATCGAACTCTTCTAATGGAACTCCTAGAAACCTAGCGGCTTCTACAGGGAGGGACCAGAGGGGAATGGGTGTTACAAGAGTAGGCTCGGTTGAGAAGACAAAAAGATGATTAGTACTGTGGGGGGACAAGCCGCATGCCGGACAGACATTCGGCAAATCGGGGTTCAGTCTGGATAAGTAAGAGTTTAACCTATCAAAATATCCAGAGCGGAGTTGGGCCAGCATCACTCTTGACTCCCTAGGCAGTTCGCGCTCCTCATCGGCAACGGGTGGAGTTGTTGCCTGAAGAACGGCGTTAACTGCGAGCGAGCTGACAAAGAAATTTACCGAATCGGTGTGGATGAGGGTAAGGGCCTGCCGGTGCACAGGAAATCTTTTGCCTTACTTCTCCGTAACCTAGACGCTGAAACTTAGAGCATAGTTCATGGCCCAATAAAAATTCTATTTATATGAACGAGCTGTACATGAGAATATCCTAGATAAAAGACATTTGCATCGTAGGAGACCGTTAACTCTCATTCTTCTACCATGATTCCTCTCATTACCAACCTTTTTCTTCCTTACAGAATCATTTCTCCGACAGTCAGTTATGCATCGAAAGTGATTTGCGGAGCGTGTCGGATTCATATCCGAAAAAATACAATCACTTTCGACAAAAAAACAACAACAAAACTTTCCTGAAGGCAGCACCTTCTTTTTTGAGGCTTTCACACTCAGCTCAGCTTCTTTCCATGATCATTTAATTATACACATTGGTAGATATCTCTCCTCCTCTCACTACCAAATAGTGAACTGAAATTAAAATATGTTTTCATTCCCCCCGAACTACCATACACTTTAACTGGGTTGAGTGGTTAGCTTTACATAAAAAGATAATAAAATAAATTGATAGCGGTCTCCTAACTAGTAGCTTATACTTTCACGCATAAGCATAATTTACCTGTTTCCACTACACAACTAAAGTGCGTGGATGTGCGCTATGACACAAATTTATTATTTAAATAAATGAAGCTGAGTGCGAGGTGCGAGACTTATCTTGTAAGCAGCCAACTCATGGAAGCAAACATTTTCACCTGCGTTTAATTGTCGTTAACCGTAACGTCTCGTAAATGTCTCATAAATTTACAACTTAATAAGCTAGACAAGTGTCACCATAAGTCAACAGCAACAAAAACAGGCAGTTAGCTAGAACAACAGCAACACTACAATCATGACAACCACAACAAATAACAACAATAATTCTACACCTGCTGCGCTGAGTTCAACTGCTGATGATGTTGTATGCTTCTTTGTTTTTTTTTTTATTGTTGTTGTTTGCTTATCAACTATTTGTTTGTCTTTTTATTGCCTGTGCTGTTTATAGTGTTGTTTTTTTTATTTTTTTATTTTATTGTTATTTATTTATCATTGTTGAGTGTTTACTTTTACACCTCTTTGCCAACCACTGCTTGCCGGCAAAGTCAAATTATGCGTGGATTGCCTTTGCGCGTGCGTTCGTTTTGTAAATTGTCTACGATTTTTATTTTTCATTCATTTTTTTTTATTGTTACTCCTCTGCTTTTTTTGGGCATAGCATGGTTTTATTTATTGTCTTTTGTTGAATAGCCTAAATATGCTTGTAAGCTCACGTGTCTGCATACATTTAATGAATATCGTGAACTTATGCGTATATACACTGTGGGACATATGAGTAGGTACGATTTTTTTTTTTATTTGAACAAACATAGGCTTCATTTATATATTTCATTTCTTAAGTCTTAGATTGGCATTGAATGCTTAAAGCTTTGAGTAAGTGAACTTGCTGATAGCCTCCATAAAACATCTTTGAGTAGCCCTTCTACTCCTTTATATGAAGCAGGTCATTCAGCATTTAAATTTCTATTTTGTGTATATCTTCTACTAATGAAAACTGTCCCTCAACTTTAAACATCATCTGCTCACTTTATATTGTTTCACATTTATTATTTAAATTTCATTACTCCTCTAGAGTCTCATATTAACGATAGCCATTTTGGTTTGAGCGTTGCAACTACTCTGGTTAGCTCAGCATATTGACACAGTTTGGTATATAAATATATAAATATATAGTTGTATTTTTATTTTTATATAAGTATGTATGATTGCGTGTGTTCGCATGTTTGACTTCACTTTGTTGTCTTTGGTAAAAGTTGCTTCAAGTTCAAGTTCATAGCTGCAGGAGGTTGTTGTACGCCACCATGTTTACACCAAGCAAACACAAACTGGAATATAAATATACATACAGTCACACATTTACATAAATACATATGTTGCATATGTATAAAACTGCGCTTGTTTCATACCTACTACATGGTGACAGTTTTTGTTTTTTATTACATTGCCAGGGGCAAGATATTTAAGTAGCGTGTGAACTTATTAAATGTTAGATTGTAATTATCTTTCAAGTGATTTGTTTGCATTTAAAATATTTGTCTTTAGTTTCAAAAAAACTAGCGTAAAATAATAAAATTGACTTGGTTATATGTAATTATGAAACTCACTACAAAATATGCGCAAAAAGTTCGCATCTTAAGTCTTTTGTAACCATATCTCTCTAAATATGAGACTTGTAACAAGTCGTTGTCTGTAATTGTAGGCATGCAAGAAAAATTGATAGGCGCTATTATTATGGAGCCAAAATAGTTCAAAGTAACAGTTTTTTAAATTTTTGTCTGTTTGTCTCTACATTTGAACGCGCATCACGCAAAAGCTGACGCATAGAATTGAATGCAACTTTCACAGTGGAATAACTAGACGTCTGACTTAGTGCTTTAGTTAGCTTTTGTTTCAATAACTCGACTGATTTCGAAGTTATCGCTTAATATGTGTACTAGGGTTATCCAAAATTGATTCTTACAATATGGACATCAAACGAATAGTGCTTTTAAGTGCTGCAATAAGCAATTTTCTGAAGTTGCGCATCTCAACTGGTTTGCAAGATATTATGATTAAAATTTGTAAAAGGCTATTATAACCAGGGACCCCCCGTAACGATTATTTTTGTATTTTTAGCATCAAAAATGAAAGACTTCCCAATATCGCAGATACGTTTCAAGTATATGAATATGCACGTCTCTTCATGCTCAACAAAAAGCTTCTATAAACTAAAAAAATTTGAGGGAAATCCATATAAATTACAAATAATCATTATTTTTGATTTTTATTTTTTTGGTCAAACATAAAAGTTATTTTTTAATTTTTATTTTTTCGATCAAACATAAAAGTTATTTTTTGATTTTTATTTTTTTGATCATACATAATAGTTATTTTTGATTTTAATTTTTTTGATCAAAAATAAAAGTTATTTCTTGAGCGATATTTTATCCCTCAAGAATAAAAATTAAGTTTTGAGTTTTAACTTTTTTCGCGGATTGAAAAACTCAAAACGCCGCTGTGCCTTTTTGGCAAGTAATAAATCATAATTATTGGGTGGTATATCCTCATCAACATAGTTTATATTTATGTACATACATTTTTTCACCTGGTACACTTGGCGAATTTTGCCCCATACATACAATATCAATGTGTATACATATAAATATGTTTCAAATTATTGAGCACTTATGCTAACAAGGATATATCATCTAATAATTATGATCAACAACCTGCCAGAAAGGCGCTGCGGTTATTTGAGTTTTTCAATCCGCGAAAAAAGTTAAAACTCAAAACTTAATTTTTATTCTTGAGGGATAAAATATCGCTCAAGAAATAACTTTTATTTTTGATCAAAAAAATTAAAATCAAAAATAACTATTATGTTTGATCAAAAAAATAAAAATCAAAAAATAACTTTTATGTTTGATCAAAAAAATAAAAATCAAAATATAACTTTTATTTTTGATCAAAAAAATAAAAATTTAAAATAACTGCTATTGTTGATTTTTATGAAAAAAATCTGAAAATAATGATTAAATGTGGATTTTTATATTAAAACTCATAACAGTTACGGTCCCTGATTATAACTTCTAAAATACAGCGGAGTGTTTCTAGTCATTTATAATACACCTCAGACTGTTTGCATATATTCAACTTATAAAAAAAATATAAATTGATTTTAAATTTCTTTTCCTGTCGAATTTCAGCCCCTCTTTTCAACTTTAACTATTATACCAAACTATACACAACACTTTTCTCTTCCGTTCACTTATGCTTTGTGCTTTTATATTGCCTCCAAATAGCCATTGATGACTTTACATTAACTTAAGCAGTCTTACTTTACAATACAATAACCAAATTCACTAAACTTTATAAACTATCTTTATCCCCCATTGAATAGCTGAATACAATGTCACCATTCTATTTGTATACATATGTATACTCAGTTTCAAAAAACAAATCTTCATTTTGGTTAAGCTTAATATGTATTTCACACCATAAGAGACACCTGACAATTCAGCTCACTAAGATAGTGGACAATGATGCCACAGCACAACTTCGGCTAACTAGAACAATATCATATTTTATTGAATTTTTTTTTAGCAAATATTTTTTAATATTTTTTCTATTTACTCGTTATTTGCTTGAAGCAACAGCTTTGGCGGCACATACAAAAGTGCATTGAAACATTTTTTTTTTTTTTTTTTTTTTTTTTTTTTGTTTTTTTTTTAACAAACAAGTTTGGTTTGGTATCTTGTGATGTTTTAGCTGATGCTACTAGGTTTGTTAGCCGCTGGCTGCCTTTGACAACATCATAAGCCGGTAAACGTCAATTGAAAAGTTGCTTATTACATTTTTGGTCAACAAGTGCATTGATGTTGCAGCAGCAGCTCTATTTTGTTATTGCTTGCTGTTGGAGTGCTTTTGTGCTGTTGAAGTAGCGGCATGCGAGTAGGTAAATAAATTGTTTTTTTTTTTTTGGCACAATTTTTTCAAATTTTTTTTTTCAATTATTCGCATGCTACTCGCTTTTGCGCAGTTGTATGCTAGCTTGCGCATATTTTTGAAATTATTTCAAGAATTATCTGCTTTTGGGTGTGCAATAAATCATGGATTTTTATGGCAAAAATAATGAAATAATTATAAAAATTTTATTTTAACATTTCTTGATTATTTTTGTGTAAGGACGACATTTGAAATTATCAAAAGCACTTTACCAAAAATGCGTAAGAAATAATTAATTCATGTCGATTGACACCAAAATATTTTGGATGGTGGTAAATGTGTGAAGAATCGCATAACCAAATAATTTATTTTCGGCGGCGTTGAGACAATTTGCAGTAAATAATAACACTATTATTAGCGTTAGCATGAGCGCACACCTCCATTTCTGCTAGAACTTTGTTAATATAAAAAATAAGCAAAGTATACAAATTCTATATTAATGTTTACTATACTATAATCTTATTACCAGTATATGTGATTTATTAACTTTAATAATACTTAGCTAACATTACCAATGAGAACATTCGCGCTTAACTAATTATAATTAAAAGTTCCCACCTTCTTCAGCTGCAATTTTTTTTCTCTTTTCTCATTGTTCTCTGGTTTATTCTCGTTAGATCACTGTACCAAATCGCTTAACAAAATTAATAAAAACCATTGCAAATGAGTTGTTAATTGCTGGGAAATAGCGCAATCAACTAAGCCAATGAGACAAAAGAACATTTATTTAAAATATATTAATGTGCGCATGTTCGTATATATGAATGTGATTTGTTCCACTCGTGACGTAGTATGAATTGTAAATCAATGTGTGTGTTTCACTCAAATCGCAAGAGTGTTCATTCTCATGCATGCTTTGCTTTAATTTGCCATGAGAGAATTGTTGCATACGACCGTTGGTACGCATACAAATACAAAAGCTAATTGCACAACAGGGTGTCGGCAATTAATTAGAATAAAAATTAAGTATTTACAAATGCAGGGGACTGAAAAAAGTTGGGCTAATGGAAGATTAACATTGTTGTGAGGTTTAAGTACTAGTAAAAACTTATGTGAGGTTGAAAGTTGCAATTTCGAAGAGTTTCAAATGCCAAGTGATAGGAAAAACGGCCAAAACATCTAGCTTAAACTATTAATTATTGATCAGGAATTTTAAAAAAATTCAACTATTTTTTTTTAGTTCAGGACTGGTGTTATTATATTAATAAAATATTTGGTAATCAAATTTTTCATTTTAATATTACTAAATTATTTTTACTATGCAATTAGCGACTTGTGCATAAAAGAATAAATTAAATTAAATTTATTTTTATTTTTAAACTTTTCTTAATTAATTTCAATTGCTAATTATTTGCTTGGTTTTTTTTTTTTTGATAATTTCCATTCAAATAATTTTAGGCAGGCAGAAAAAATTGTATGCACCATCGATAAGGCCCGCGTGGGCTGTAAGGTACACATTAGGAACTTATCTTCTTTGTTTTTCAGAATTTTTCGGGTCCAACTAGAAATATTTTTAAAGTGATCTCGAAAATGACGATTATCCTGAAATCATGCTTGAAAGGCCGATTATGGTTTCAAAATTATTTTTAAAAAGTCCCGAAATGGTCCCGAAAACAATCCCGAATTGATTGCGATAAAAAAAATTCTCCCGAAATGATTCTGGAAACTTCCGAAATGGTCTTCAAGAAAACCGCAGGTAATGGATCCCGTATAACACCTAAAAGCCTGCGGAAAAAATCTCGAAAACAATCCTGAAATGTTTCTGTAATAATTCCAAAGAGACACCGAAAAACTCTCGCAAACAAGCACAAAACGATCATTCCTAAATGAGCCTGCAAAACTAGCGAGATCTTCCAAATTGTCGAACTCAAGAAAACCATTTTGAAGTGATTGGCTTCTCTGTTCATTGTAGCTTTTCTATTAATTTATGAGGGTGAGGACTTTTCTTGCATTCTAAAATTTTTTCCATTCAATTTCCCTTTTGCTGAAATTCGTAGCTGCTCTTTCCTTACAATCTGGATTTTGATTTTTCAGAAAACTAAATAAAGAGCGCACCTTTGTTGGTACCCCTGCAAATGTTTCCATAAACCCCTGTAGAAATTTTATTCCATATCCAATTCTAAGTTTAATATAAGTTTAACAACAACATATTTTTCTTCTCATGCTTTTGTGGAATTGTACTTAAATATAATTTAATAGCATAAACTCATAATTAAATCGGTTACGAATCGCATTAGTGTCGCTCGCTTAAGAGGATTCTAAGCAATTATGGCAACAAGTTTGCAAACGTTTGACATTGTGATGTATGAGATTAAAACTGCATATTTGAACGACAATGAGCATGTAGGAGTATTAAAATTATTGTAAATACATACATACATATATATATATATATGTATATGTATTTATTATATTCAAATGCTGTGTGATTTTTTGGCATTCTGTTATAAGACCAATTGCTATTCTGGGATGGGCTTGATTTTGTAGACACTTGTTTAATTTTAAAGCGCACAGCTTAAGCGCAATAATAATATAGTAGTATATAAATATATATGTTTTTATATATGTATATATTCTTGCTCGTTTATTTACTTGCTTTCTGTCACAATGCCACTGCACTTTTATGACCTTAACGGAAATTCTATTGCCACCATTTTTTTTTTTTTTTTTGTGGTTTGACATTTGCAAGTGTTGATTTGTTGTTGTTTGTGGCGTTTGCTGTATTCTTACAAACAACTCTATTTAAATAAATGCATACTAACATGTCTATTTGTGTGCTTTGCTCATGCAAGCTAACAATTTTGGTACATTAAAAATAATAATAGATTTGTGATTGCGCAGATTTGTGAAAAACTTATTCTTGTGCACCTCAATGTTGTTGAAGCTGTAGACATTGAATTGTTTTAAAACTAAAAAATATTTAAATTATTTGCATGTTAAAAATTACGAGAACACCAATAGCAATAAAAGGCATTATCTTTTGTCAACGAGTTGCAAAATAGGTAGGTACGTAGGGTTTTGAAAAATGTTGCGATTTCCTTTCCAGTTTCGTGTGCATGCTTCAAAATTGATTTGAGTTTCAACAGCGGATCTAAAAGTATAAAATGTTGGCCAAATCGATATTCTTTGGCTAAATCTACTAAGCGCACACTTACTGTCAATCAATCTGCTGATAACTTTTTCACAAACTAACCATACTCAGTTGCTTGCAAAAGGCATTATAAATATATTTCCTATTTGGTGAATTCTCTTGATTTTTTCTTTTACTTTTAAACCAATTCTATGTGCACAAATTAGTTATTTTCTTTATATAGAATCAAAACAAAATAGAATAGAAGTTTTCCGTTTTGTACACGTTTCTTCACGCTCTTGTTTGGTCTGACAGCTGTCTCTCCAGTTTTTTGCAGTGACCAACTAATCATCGATTTCAACTCAATGCAGCCAATCAATTACTCATGGATAACCAAAAATGTTGATTGATTTTTAGAGCAAAACTATCGCTATTGCAAGCTGCTGGTAAAAGTTGTTCGCCATTAATAATTACCTTTACTTGGAAGCAAATTAAAAATAACTTAAAAAGCCATAAATATTTTTAAAAAGGTACTAGGAACTTAATTTGGTTAAATATATATTTAAGAACTGATCTCCATGTTCAGTAGATCCTACTTCAGGATATTTTGATCTTTTGATGCTAATGAGAAGAGTGGGAACACTGTCATATACCTGATTGTAGTGTTTCCTAAAAATATAAGAAATCCATACACACGTACTAACATCCACTACTCCTTTGTGCCTTATTCTACTTCTAAACCCATCATATATTTCACTTAAATTCGACTAAGAAAATATTTACTGAAAAAAACTAAAATTAAATTCGCTTTGGTTCACACCAAAAACCATAATATCAACCATAAAAATCACAGAAGCTGAAAGTAATTTGTTTATCAGCGATTCAAGATCGTTCAGCCTGATTAAATGAGATACAAAATAACCTGCAGCATATTTGGAAACACGTATATAGTAACGGCATATTACACAATGAGCTCTAATTCACATGCAAATATCGCAGCTTAGTTGTTGTTGTTGTTGCTTTTCTTAAAAAAACTTACCTAACATGTCACTAAATGCTTTCGATTGTTTATTTTGCAAAAAATATTTATTCCCAACAGCATTGCTCGAAGTTTTCACACACACACACGCATATATGTATATAAGTTCCCATTGTTACAATAATTACTTAGTAGTACAACAACAACTTATATCGAATTTGATGCAACACCGTTGGGCCTGCAGCCGAAATTAATTTGCTTTTATGAGCGCATCAACGCAGCATATTAAATTGTGCATGGCGCCCTTTGGCTAAACACAAAAAATGATTATGTTCTTGTTACCAAACCACTGATTACCAATTGTTTCTGTATACATTGAACTGTAAAATTTGTGTGAGAACGTGTAAATTTCAGGGTGTAACCTTCAACTCATTCCGAGGCGTTATTTTTTAATTTTAATAATGCGATTGGAACAATGACTTACTAGTGAGGAAAAATAAATAAAATAAAATAAAATAAAATAAAATAAAATAAAATAAAATAAAATAAAATAAAATAAAATAAAATAAAATAAAATAAAATAAAATAAAATAAAATAAAATAAAATAAAATAAAATAAAACAAAATAAAATAAAATAAAATTAAATAAAATAAAATAAAATAAAATTAAATTAAATTAAATTAAATTAAATTAAATAAAATGAAATAAAATAAAATAAAATAAAATAAAATAAAATAAAATAAAATAAAATAAAATAAAATAAAATAAAATAAAATAAAATAAAATAAAATAAAATAAAATAAAATAAAATAAAATAAAATAAAATAAAATAAAATAAAATAAAATAAAATAAAATAAAATAAAATAAAACAAAATAAAATAAAATAAAATTAAATAAAATAAAATAAAATAAAATTAAATTAAATTAAATTAAATTAAATTAAATAAAATGAAATAAAATAAAATAAAATAAAATAAAATAAAATAAAATAAAATAAAATAAAATAAAATAAAATAAAATAAAATAAAATAAAATAAAATAAAATAAAATAAAATAAAATAAAATAAAATACAATAAAATAAAATGAAATAAAATAATGTAAAATAAAATAAAATCAATTAAAATAAAATAAAATAAAATAAAATAAAATAAAATAAAATAAAATAAAATAAAATAAAATAAAATAAAATAAAATAAAATAAAATAAAATAAAATAAAATAAAATAAAATAAAATAAAATAAAATAAAATGAAATAAAATAAATTAAAGTAAAATAATTTCACAAATATAAATACCTTCGCTTTCAATATTACTTCAATCCTCTCTAAATGATAGTCATATTCAAGCCATTATAGTCGAATCGAAAACTACTCACCTAAATAAATGACTTTCGTCAGTCAACTTGAAAAGACTCCAGGTTTCTAGGCTAAGCTTTTACCTAGCCAAAGTGGATTAGGAAACATATTAGTGGAGCTATAATACCAAATATATTTCGCTGAGAAGTAAGCAACCCGCTTATTTACTTGTTGTTACTATTTCAAATGTACGAAGTTTTGCAGTTACCATAACAATTGCAACTATTGACTTGCTAAGCAACATTAGTATGCTACAAAGTCCAGCCTCCTCAATAACATTTATCTTTAGTGCGTTGATCTTTTTGTTATACGAGCACTTTTTCCAAACGCTTACCATGGCTGCTCAAACAATTGACTAGCATTCATTGTCGATTGCCAATTATTGGCATAGTAAACTACTTTTCTAAGTTGCAATTGTATGCGTGTGTGTATGTGGTTAAGCTTACTTTGCACCATTATTCATTCTGCGCTGCTGTTGTAATGCAGTGAACGCATGCGCATGGACAATAGTGCACAAGCCATGTCTCCGCTCCACACTGGGCATCGTGAATTATGTCTTTGTCTCTATTAGGAGCAAGTTGGCTTTTGTGTAATGAATTTTTGTTTTGTTAAAATTTTTTTGTTTTTCTATTTTTTTAGCAGATTATAGTTAAGTGTTGATTTAGTTGTATTTTTTTGGTAACACTTGTTACCATTTATTTGTATTACTATTAGTTTTATTACGCAAAATTTTTTACACTTTTGTTGCGTTATAAAGTTAGTAGCGTATTTTATGGCTTCACTTATATCATAGCAGTAAAAGTTAAGTGGCTAGTTTGCGTTTTTGTTCACTTCGTTTTTTTATGTTGGTCAACTTTCAACTTTTCACATTTTTGTTACGTATGCAAAATAATTGCTCTGGTTTTATTGTGTTGTTGTAGGGTTTTGTTATTATATTTCTTACACTTTTTATATTTATAACTAAATTGAATGGCTTTTGTATATGGAATTTGAAAGCATTTATTTTTTTATTTGTATGTTTTGGCGCATAATCAATGGCATTTTGCAGTTCACTAAGAGCAGGTTCGTGTCTTAAGTCTTTTGAGTTTCAATGCAGAATATGGAAAGGTGTTCAAGCATTTTAATTTCAATTTTTCATTATTTAAATTTGTCATTGACGTTAAATTAAAGAGAATCGTATGCTTTACTAAGTGTTTTGCTTGTTTAAATGTATTGTTATTTTTTTTTTTAAGTCAAGCCAGCTAAGTTGACATGTTTGAGTATGACCAGTTTGCTTATGGAATTTGTCATTGGTTAAAGTAGCTTGACTTTTGAAACTTCTTTGTGCTAACAATATATTTTTAAAGCAGGCAATATATATATTTTTTAAAAATGTTGCAGAGAACACAATTTGGCATTGAGGTTTATTGATTCAAAAATTTTTTGATAGTTTTGAGATGAAAAATATGTTAGTTTCAGAGCATTTAATTTAATTCGTATCCGTATGTAGTTTTTTAAAAAAAAATATTTTTCCAAAAAAAAAAAAATATCAAGACAATCATTTGCTAGATTCAGAATATACGGGTATGTCTATGCAAATTACAACAACTAACTATCATTTTTAATACAACACCCATGAATATTTGAACTCATTAAAATAATATCACGAAAAATTCCGCTCATTTCACATTGATTGATTGATCGAATTCAAAAAAAAAACAAATTTATAGAGAAAAATTGCTTTTTAAATGAGTCCATAATTGGCCATTTGAAACTTTAATAGAGCCAAGTGATTGAATGAATGCGTTCAAGTTCAAATAGCCAACAGCTGAAGGCAAGCGGAAACCCATAAAAAAAACTGAACCAATTCTCATTTTGATGCTTTTATTGAAGCCAATAGAAAAGAGAAGTGCTTCAACGATAAACAATTTTAACCTTGCTAGATCAAAAGGTAGGCAATTTCCGCTAATTTTCCACTTGAAAATAAAATGTCTTACATACCGCTGGTATATCCAACAAAAAAAAAAAACAAAAACGGTATATTTTTTGGTAAGTTGAAAGCGAAGTCAACAGTTATACGACTATTTAGCTAAATTAACTGATAGCTTGGACGTGGCGTTGATGGGAAATTTTATTTTATTGCGATACTTAAAAATAATAGCGAATCGAAACGAAATCAGTCATGCTTGTATGTATGTAAACTTCACTTTTAAATACATGAAAAAAACTACATTTAGTTATATTTAAATGGATTTACAAGCCGAAAAGGAGAGTAAAATATTTTACTAATGCTAACGATTTATCGTTGATTTTTGCTATCGATAACTTCAATTATAGTGCTAGAATTTTCTTTTTAATTGAACATAGCAACGATATATTTTTGGCTCTTTTTAATACTTAAAATATATAACGATTGTTTAAAATAATCGATAATTAATCACCACTCCTACCACTAACTAAACAAGTAAATGAGTTTTGATGTGTAGAAGCGCCACTTAAAGCTCTTAATATTGTTTTGATTAATGAACATTACATCCTCAACTCAAAGTTTCCCAATTTCTGCAGTCATTTTCTTTTAGTTTATTAGCATTTGTAAACGCTCATTAGTGACCTCTTGCCTACCTATTCAACACACTCACACGTACATGCAGCTAGTCATGTGCGCACACACTGGAACAAATGTGCCATTGATAGTGATTTTAAAAGCGAAATAAACATTTTCTACTTTTGGCACTTTTCACTTTGACTAAGCTTTTGTTTGGTATTTACATACATACATACATTTTCAAATTTATAGGCTTTCACTTTTTGATGGATAAATTGGACATAAATTTTAATACATTTTGTTATGTTTATATATATATAATTTCTGTAACTAAGCATAATGAGGACTTTAATTAAAAATGTCTTCTGTTGAGAGGAAAATCATGCGTATGGATTAGGAAGGAATACAATAATTTTGTAGCATTATAATGAAACTTTATTTTGATTGCTATTTTAAGTGCATTTAGTTTTGTTGTAAACAAAAATATCTTTGTTTTGTTATGAGTGCAGCTCAGTTCGGTATTTTTTATAAACTTTGAGTATTTTAGAAATTTAATCCCAGTGCATTTACGGAAAATTGTGCAATTTCCTGGAAAATCCAGCAGCAACGCGGCAGAGGCTGCTGACTTCAAATATTTTATTATTATAAAAATGCCTAAAAATAATTTAAAACTTTGTAAATATTTCCCTCCCCTTGCTTTTAGAAAGTCTACTGTATGCATTTTAAGTAATAACTGCGGTTTCAATTCATTCATAGGCATACACATTTTTTTTAGCCACCACTGTACGTAGCGGGAATAAAATATTTATATCTAATAAAATGGGTCTTAAACTTTGAGTTCTGCGTCTAGCAATATATTGGTGAGAATTTCCTTTAATTAGATATAGCGGGGCTTGTGTGATAAGCGTACAAACATGCAGACAAATGAACATTGATTCTGAAAACTGTTGTATTGCATTTACTTGTCTTTAATTTAGAAAAAACTTTGCATAGATAGATGTTCTCTGAGCATACGCTATTATTACACCCACACTCATATGGCGTTAGTTCCCAGCTGCTCTTTGCTGTTATGCAAGATTTCTCACGAAACTCAAGTTCATGACCTCAGCTTTTCAATCATGCTTATCAAAACAAAATTCATATTTCCGTTAAAAATTGCGCATAATTTTTTGATAAATTTGTATACCAATTATAATTAAATAATCATGTGAAAAGCACAACAAATATTCGCATTTTCAGCGCCTAAACGGAAATAAATGCAAAAATATAAACTTCAAAATTTAAATTTTAATAACAAAAAAATTCGCATAAAGAATTTTATTTTCACACTCAAGTTTATTAAAACTCCTACGTATTTATATACAACTCCTATCAACTTCTGTAATTTTGCTTTGTTTGAATTCTCATTTCACAGGCCACACTTCTTCAGCACATTCTTGACCTACTTTTTGAGCACATTATACAATATCCCAAAACGGAAGCTGATTTCAAGCAAAAAGCTAATGAGATATATACCAAAAATCTTTGAAATTTTATTTATAAAAAATAACCATCAAAAATATAACAAAAAAACAACAACAACAAATTAAGTAACTGCTTTTGAGGCAATCTCCGCAGTAGCTAAGCTGCAAGTCAGCTCACATTAACCTTTCGTTGACCGATTTGCAGGCTCGTCACGTTCTCCAAATGCGCAGCTGGCGCTTTACGTTGTTGTCAACTAACGTCTGCCAAATATTTAGGGGCTTATCAGTATGCGCTATGTATCGGTACGTTTGTGTCAACTTTAATTTACGAGCTTGTTCAATTGCAATTTACGCTTGTTTATTTAATTGTCATTCGGAAGCGTTTTATTTTGTTGTTGCTGTAGACGAATGCTTTCATATTAGCGTAAAATTTAGATCGACGTGTGCGTTTTTTGGGGTACAATTAAAATTTTAATGCGTATTTCGTGGCTGAGATTTCAAATCACTATGCGTTTGTTGTTGGCACTATTTTGTACATTTTTTTTTAGTTTTTTTTGTACTTTTTTGGTCTACCTTTACGTATAATTAAAGTGTAACAGGCTGACGTATTAATGGTATATTGAAGAAAAATCAAACAGCGGTATTAATAAATGTCATAGAAACCAAATTAGTACTTTTTAAACAATTTTTTTTTTTTTGTCGGTATATATGTTTGTTCACTCATCACATCAAAACTGCTTTTTAGAATTGAACACAATCTTAACCAAAGCATGTAGAGTGGCTTAACTTAAAACTTGCTTGTTTGGCTTGTTTTGGCATATTACACTAGTGGCTTTTAAATTAGGAACAAATGTTTTAATACTTTTTACGAATTTCGATGCTAACACATGATAGATAGGCAGCCAGCAATTCCAAAATTGTTTTCTGACACTTTCTGCTTTATTTTTATACATATATTAATTTTAAAAAAGAAAGGTGAAGCCTCGCACTACCATATGGATCTATTATTAATGAAAGGCAAACTTATATCCAAATTAAAAAAAAATTGCACTTGGGTTTTAAAGTCTATATAAAATGTATTAGTTAGGTTTGAATATGGAGAGTCCAGAGTATGCAACACAGTGCTTAGTGTTCCTCTCACTCTAGTTCTTTCTCTCTCTAACTCATTTTCATACCAACAACTGCAGCCATTCAGCTTATTTATCCTCAATAAAAATATAGCGCGCTGAAATTGAAAGTGATAAATTTGCAGTCAACTATTTTTGTTCTGTTTTTTTTTTTCAAATTAGATGGCAAAGGCATGACAAAGTCATTAGGTACATAATATTGACAATAATAACAACAAAAACGCTATTAACCTTGTCAGTAGCGATTACAACTGAAATTGGTTAGAGTAAAGTCACGTTGCAATGAGCAAATGAGTGCTGGACACTGGAGTATTTGCATACAGAAAATAAACTAAGACAGCGAAACTGCAAAACTTACAAAAGCATTATAGTAAAGGGCATATTTAGTATTTCCATTTGTCAACTCACCTACCTCTTAACTTGTATATTCAATGCAATGCAGTGTACACAATTCAGTACAAAGAGTTTTGATAGCTTAGTGGTCATGGCTGAACAAATATTTAGTGAGAGCAATAAGCAAAAGATGGATGAAATCAATACGGAATATTTTTTAAGATTTTCCCCTTTTTTGTCTTTCATGCTGCTTTACTTATGTTAGTAAATAGTTTGTTTTAGTAAATAACTGGTGATAGAGTTACTTTGTAAACAGCGAAAGCGGCTCTGTGGAGGTCAGTTTTAAATCTAGGATTCGTTAAAATAATTTTTGTTAATTGGAAAATACATTTTTCTGTTTTTAAGAATAAAGATGAGTTTAATAAAATTTTATTTTAAATATGACTATCTAATGGTATTATTATTATTATCATTATTACTGTTATTATTATCATTATTATTATTATTATTATCATTATTATTATTATTATTATTACTATTATTATTATTATTATTATTATTATTATTGTTATTATTATTATTATTATTATTATTTTTATTATTATTATTACTATTATTATTATTATTATTATTATTATTATTATTATTATTATTATTATTATTATTATTATTATTATTATTATTATTATTATTATTATTATTATTATTATTATTATTATTATTATTATTATTATTATTATTATTATTATTATCATTATTATTATAATTATTATTAGTTAATTGTATCTAAATAAGTTTCCGGGATATATTATAAAACCCAACTGGGCCATTTTCACTGTGAGCCACTGTATATATAACTCAAAAATATATAGTTAAACTCAACCATTGACTACCAGGTTAAACCAGGTAGCATTATTTGCTTTATAAAACTTAGCCAAGTTAAATATAAATAAGTGAGTCGTAAATTGATGAGCAATTGTTCTTCAACTTAATACTTCTTTTATTTTGCTTTGTGGCTCATCCAAGACGCTCCTCAAATTAAACTTTTGTTTGTTTGAAGAACAATGACACAAACAACAAAGGCAGTGAACGAAAAGCTACATTCTTCAGTTTGTTGCAACATCCACTCAAGACGAGCCACAATGTTAGTGGCATGCATTAAAGGTCATGACATCGCAATGAGGTTACAACTCAAAGCAGTGTTGAAGTGATGAACCAAGCTGCATGTAAATATATATATAAGAGTATATATGCATTAAAATCAAATCTTATTTGTTTGACATTGCATACAAAAGACTCAAGACACAAACTTGTTGAATTAGTTGCTTAGAGAAGCAAACACTGACAAGCGCTTAAGTGGCTTTTGTGGACAAATTTGAAAGTGATTTTGCATGTTTTTGTTTTTTTTTTGTTTTTTGACTTGTATATATTAAAATGTGAATAACATGCGATTAGTTGGAGTAAGCATAACTTGCTGTGCAACTAAATATCGTATTTATTTAAGATGTTTGCAACGGCAACAAGTTAAATATACTATAGCTATAACAACAAATGTTACAGAAGTACACTCAATCACCATTCACTGCCTAAGCGGTCACCGTAGGCTGTAAGTGTTGCCTGTGATATGTTGTTATTTTCATCAGTCAATGTCAAGGAGTTAATGTTAGCTATCGCGTAGTTTGTTCAGCGTTCGTTACAGTGGCGCCGTTAAAGACTTTATGATACCGTTCGGCTAGAGATGTGGAAGTGTGATATCTTTACGGTTGAGGAAGTGAAGTAAAATGCTAACTTCATTCATAAATTCACTGAAGCGTAGTCCAAGACGGCATTCGTGCTATAGTGGTAGTGTGCTCTCAGTAAAAATTAATCTTCTATTCGCATTGAAAATGAAGTGGCAGATCAAGAATTAGAAAAGAAGCTCCTCGGAAGTACATGAGTACAAATGACTAACCATTAAGTACTACAAACGTTTTTCCTTGCCCTCCCTTAACAACACTAGCAAATGTTTTATTAATAGCATTATAACTTTTATTTTTGTTATTACTATCATTATTATTATTATTATTATTATTATTATTATTATTATTATTATTATTATTATTATTATTATTATTATTATTATTATTATTATTATTATTATTATTATTATTATTATTATTATTATTATTATTATTATTATTATTATTATTATTATAATTATTATTATTATTATTATTATTATTATTCTTATTCTTATTATCACTATTATTATTATTATTTTTAATATTATTATTATTATTATTACTATTATTTTTGTCATTATTATTATTTTTAGTATTATTGTTATTATTTTTAATATTATTATTATTATTACTATTATTATTATCATTATTATTATTTTTAGTATTATTATTATTATTATTGTTATTATAATTATTATTATTATTATTATCACTATTATTATTATTATTATTTTTAATATTATTATTATTATTATTACTATTATTATTATTATTTTTAATATTATTATTATTCTTTTTAATATTATTATTGTTATTATTGTTATTATAATTATTATTATTTTTATAACTATTATTATAATTATTATTATTATTTTTTTTTTTTTTTTTCAGCTAAAATGAAAAGCTATCTATAAAACCATATTGTATTTGTCTCTTTGTGATAAAATTCACAATTATTACGATGTCTGGTATATTAAGCTTTACCCCAAACGATTGTTGTCCCCAACATGGTCCCTCTCATTTCATAAATATATTCCACTTTACTGACAAATATCTTTCTGTATTTATCTCGTAAGCTGCGCCTATTAACTGAAACACTAATCTGATTTCTATCTATTGTCTGGCTTACAACATCTCCGCGTCATTATTTCTTCTTTTGTTTGACATTTATGTATCTTTTACTTTCTAAGTAGTTTGATGTTAATTCTGCGTGAAAGCAAAATCAACTTCAGTCATAACCAATTTATGGTACACATCTTATCGTTATGGTACACAGAAAGCCTTTAAAAAAAAGTGATAGTGAATAAATTCAGAAGGTTGTGAGTGTGGAAAGAGATATGGGGAAGTCCACGCTATTTCAATTCGTTGATTATGAGATAACTTTGGTTTTATTATATGCAATATATTTGCTTTGTGGATGGGAGCTTTAATCAAATTGCTTGACAAATATACTTCCGGAAAAAATGTATTGCTTTTGATGCTTTCTTTTGAAACCAGGAGACAGATTTTTTGCAGATTCCAATTTCAGTCGGTTGAATTTGTGTTCAAGTAGCTTGTCAAGCGTAAAAACTACTTAGAGGATTACCAACAAGACGTTATTCATAGAAAAATTCGATATATTTAAAAAATCTTTCAGATATCAGAAAAGACTGCGCTCTTTCTCTTCTCAACGCTTTTTCTTAGCCTCAATCTCCATTTGCAATTTTTTTTTTCTTCGTCTACTCAGTACCCGTTCCCATGACTCTCCCTTTTAATTAGTCTTCCTAACAGTTTACCCCAAAGAAAGGGATCTATACTAGCATTAGTCGCATTCTCCTTTCTAGCTCATCCTAAATTCATGCTAGAAGTATTAAGTTATAAAAAAAAACTAAAACTTTTCGAAAAACTACTATTTTTGAGATGTCTCATATTAAGTTATATATTACAGAGAAATTTGTATTTTATTTATATTTTATTCCTACAGCATGCATCAACTCCAATGCGCATACCAATTCATAATTTTGCGGTTTCAAAATAAGTAAAACAAATTAAAAACCAATAAAATTATGACATGTTTAAGGAAGTAATTGGCATTCGCATAACTATTTTGGTTAACAAGCTGTCAGTTGGGTTTGAGTCGGCAAATCTTCTAATAATATTGTGGTGTCTTAAAATACTATTCAACACATTTGCTTACGCTTTCAAAGAGCTTTCATATGAAACTTAATACAACTGTACGAGTACATCAAAAAGAATTACCGCATTCAATAGCACGTAAAATCAAACACAATCAAGTTAGTAATTTGTTAAAAAATAAATTTTTAGCGCTCAACAATAAAAGTAAATGCAAAACCCAACCCAAAATAAACTGAACTCACAGCCCAACCCTACCCTAAGCGTTAAAAGCAAATAATGCTTTTATTTGAAATTAGTAGGTACCACAAATGGTTTTCATAATAAATACTTTGTTTATATTCAAGGTAATTTCTTTATTATTGAACACAATTTTTTTTTTGTTTTTGTTTTTTTTTTTTACGAACATTAGAACAGCTAATTAACGCTGTGTTTATTGTTGGTTTTCTAATGCATACCTCTTACGTCTTAGTTTTTATTTGTAGTTTGTAAATCGGTTCCGTTCTCCATATAGTTTGAGACAAAAACAAATAAAAAAAAAACAAATAAACAAAAACATTTCAGCAACTCTTAATTTTCTGCTCCAAAAGTGATCGAAATTATTATGTAAACTGCCTCGTGCTGATTTTCACGCCGACAATGACACGCAAATTGAAAATAATAACATTAACTTATAATGAATACTTACTTACTTACTGAGCATGCGCCAACGCTGCAGCAACGGGAAGTCATGAATAATAAGCAATTGCTTTGTATTTGCATAATTTTGGTTTTCAACAATTCGCATTTATTTGTTTGAATATGAAGGCGTTGTAGCAACATAACCCATTGATTGTGAAAAAAGGATTGTACTTTTGTTGTTATTCTAAAAATATTGCGCAATATGAATGAAGACTTTGAAACTGCTGTATGAATTTAATATCAAAAGCTTTCAAAGAAAAGCACATTTTGAACACGGTACTCAATAATGGGTGAATTTAACACGAAAAATTGTGGGCGTGGCAAGTAGAAATATACCGAAATATGTATGTATTTACATATTTCAAAAAAATTGTGTTTACTACGGAAAGGCTCTGTCCAAGCTTTTGCGGGGGCCGAGTAGTTTTTTTATTTCAAATTCAAGGTTTTTATTATTTTTATTTATTTAGAGTAGATCGGGCGTGTGCGGAGCACATGTTACTGGGGACGATCTATTGGAAATTATTGTTTTATTATTTTATTTTATTTATTTGTTCTATATAGAGCTGGGTGGGTGCAGAGCACCTTGTATTATTTCATTGGGGGTGAGCACTTGGGGCTCTGAGAGCCCCATTTGGGTTATGCAGCAATAAACTACATATATCTTTAGAATATTGCATAAGCTGGTTGCGAATTATAGCAAGGGTGCGCAAATGAAATAAACGAAAGAAATTGCTTAGGTCGCTTAAACAGGCTCATTCGATTTAAAAGATATTTATACTGTTAGAAAAGAGATTAAATCAGCTTTTGAAAATGTACACTGCAAAAATGTTATATTACACTGAAAAATATTTTTTGTTAAAATTAAAATTTTAAGCTGAAAAAACACCATGCAGCGCCGTCTTTTAGGTCATGTCACTCTAAGGAAGCAGAGGTGAGAGGCATCGTATTACCTTTGTATATTAGTCTGCTCTTACAATATTTATGCCTATCTCAGGCATATGCTAAACCTCTAAAAAGTTCCGTAAACTTTCTTTACATAGCTTTTATTAAACTAAAATCTTCTTCTCATTCACATTATAAGCCATTCAAAATTTTAATTTTATTTTCTTTTTAATTTACTTACAGATCAATCACCTTCTGCCTCTATATATACGCCGCGCCTCGCCACATCCACACCATTGGAGTCACCATTTTTCTCTGCCACACATGGAGTTGTACAAACACATCCCTCATTGGGTTCCAGCATACCTAGTCCGCTGCCATTGAATGGCAATAGTTTGGGTAGTGGCGGTGCGTCGGTGCCGCTTACCGTCGGCAGTGGTTATTTGAATTCACGTGGCAATTTGCCAAAATTTAATACAGCACGTTATCCGACAATTGGTAATACAGTTGTCGATCCAAATCCACAATCACCATTCCGTCATTTAGATTTCTCTACTAGTGCCACAGCCGAATTGAGGCGAAATCCAACATTATCGGCGCCAGATGAGTGTGCGCGTGCCTGTCGTGAGGGTGAACCGCCACGTATTTGCTACTATCATTTTACTATGGAATTCTATACAGTACTTGGCGCGTAAGTAAATACAAACATATTAAGTTGGTATAAGAAATCTTTTGTAAATGTATACTTAGGCGGCTTTTGGGCAGAAAAATGAATTTGCTGAAATGAAAATGTTGTGGAAACAAGTTCTTGCTTCTTCTTATTCTTCTTCTATGTAATTTTTACCTGCTGTAACTTATAGAAATTTAAGAAGATTTAACTTTATTATAGTCAAAAGCAGTGTTTTCAGAATTTTTGTTTATCTGTATGTATGTATGTTCGCGCATCACTCATAAACCGCTTAATGGAATTGAATGCAATTTGCACCAATATATTGCTAGATGTCCAGCTCAAAGTTTAGGACCAATTTTTTGACTCGAAAATGTTTTTTCACGCTTTGCCCAGTGGTGGCTATAAAAAAATGCTTAAAATACTTTTATACAAAAAACGAAATTGGAAGAGGTCCTGTACGTGATCAAAATACAGTAAAAATTCATTTGGGTAGTCTAAATTAGAGCAGTAAATGTAAAAGAAACAATTATTTGAATATATGTATGCCTTTTTGTCTGTATGTATGTATGTTTGTGCTCGCATCAGTAAAAAACTACTAAATGAAGTTGAATAATTTCTTCACAGCTACCTTGCCACAGGTCTCATTTGAGATATGGAGTACAGTATTCTCTGATTTTCGATTTTTAAATTTTTTTTTTCCAATATTTTTGTCTTAAAGTGTGTTTGTACTCGCATCAGTAAATAACTACTGAATGGAATTTAATATTTTTTTGACTACTGCATTACTAGAGATCTCTCTTCAGATATAGCGTATATTTCCTCTGATTATATTATTATTTTATAATTTTTTAGTACACCTTCTTGTAAATCCCTCAAATTAAATGTCATTTAAGACGAAGAAACATTCTCAATTGGGTCATGTGAAACTTTTAGCATTAAGTAACTTTTCAATTGCAAATTATGTAAGACAAAACAAAAGTGCCATAAGTTCCATAATGCAAAATATTCAAGCAACTTTCCCAGTAGCACAAATGCAGCACAGATGCAACAATCAAATTTCATTTTGTAAATATTCGTAATGCATGCAATTAGTATGAATGTTTGTCACAACAATGAGGAATACTTGACATACCGCGTGAAATACCTACACGGGCATACAAACGCACACACACACACATGCAATTTATCTATTACATAGCATCGCGCAGAAAAAAATAAAAAATCGTTGGTAATGCAAGAAGCAGGCAGCTGGCAACGAAAACTATACAAATGTTATATGCGCAGCCAGATTTATATTTAATGTTCAGTTTTCTCTTTTTTTATATTTCTTACCGAATCGTCTTCGAAGAGATTGCATTGCTTTAGAATAGTGTAGACATTACAAAAACACAACAACAACAAACAAACTCGATTTGTGATCACATAAATTACAAACATAAAATCAGTTGACGCACAATGCGAGCAACAATGCAGCAACAACAACAAACAACATTAGCAATTGTTAGTTGTCGCATTGTTGGTAGCAGTGTTGCCAAACACTATGTCAATACGCCACTTCAAGCAATTGTAGACAAAGCAGAAGTATGGGAAGATAGCAAAAGCAATAGCAATGCAAATAAAACCGCGTTGAAACGTAGCCGCAATTTACAAACGAACAGAAATTGTATTAGGGTGGATCAGAAAAAAATGTTATTTTTATAATTTCACTGATTATCAAAAAATTAAAAGTCAAACCTATTTTTACTGTCAGCACTGTACACAGCGAAAATTATTTGGGGGTCCTAAACTTTAAGTTAGACCTCTAGCAATATATGTGTGGAAATTTTATAAAATTATACCAAGCGGATTTTGTGTGATGCGAATACAAACATACAGACATACAATCGAAAATTTCTAAAGCATTATGCGCTAGCTAATTATCAAAAAGGAAGTAGAATTTTTAACTAGTTCAGAAATATAAAATAGATAATAAAGCTGGAACGAATGTGAAAAGTGAAGATTTTCCCTACAGGTTAGATATGAGTATATATTAGGGCGGGTCGATTTGTGGGGAGGCAAAAAAATCGCCCATTGCTCTGTGAAAATCATATTCTAGGGATCAAAATAATGCTGAATTCTGATGTTCCCCAATTTGGGTCGAACTTTTGGGTAGGGGGCCATTGCGTATAAATGACATTTTGGGGCTTCTCTTAGAACTACAAATGATACCTACCCAAAAGTTCTACCTACATTGGGGGACATCAGAATTCGTTTTAGAGGTATGGTTCCTTCGGCAAAGTTTCTTATTTTGATCCCTAGAATACAATTTTCACAGAGCAATGAGCGATTTTTAAATCGACCCGCCCTAATATATATGTATGTATATATTTACGTGCATACCGTGATAATCACATTTACATGGCGGCGCCGCATAGAAATTCACATCAACCGCAACTAACTGAGCGTATAAAATGGTAAAGAAAAAGTGAGAGTGGTTTAGTTATTCACCATGCTAGTACGACTCTATGAGCCAACTTAAAAATAAAATACACTCCAAGTGTTCTACATAGTTTTCTTACCAGTCTTTAAATACTCGTATGTCAATTTGTTCCCAGCTGTAGTTAAATCTTATGCTGCAAAGGTTTTTGCGCGTTAGGAATTCCCACGTTTATTTACACATTTCTATGGCAACAATTACTTGGCTTGATTGCGGTGCTTGAAGCCACGAAAGATTATATAATTGATCAGGCCAAAAGCTGTGGAGAGAATTTATGATTTGTTGCTGGTTGTTTAGACGCTCAATAATTGACGTAGAAAACATTAATTTTAATTGATATGCAGTGCATTGGCATTAATCAAAGTAAGAGAAATAGGCGCATTCAAATTGCAGAAATATTTGGAAAAAAAATATTTTAAGATGCAGAAATCTTGAAATATGATATACCAAAAGAATTTCGAGGTATTTCAATAATTTTTAATAAATAATTTTTTTATTGCCTATGCCATATGCAATTTTGAAATTTCATTCCACTACTGTAAATTCATTTCTATTTCATTTACTTAGTTTACCATTTGCTGATTTAGTTAGTATTTTCTCACTTTTCAACGCGTTAATATTACGCCATTTTCAATTAAATTTTTGCTATAAATAACTATGCAACTTTGTTGTGCGCCAGTGCATAAAACGCTAAAGCTATGGGCCTAGCAGTTTTTGCAACAATTTAATTACCATTATTTGCCGACAAAAACACAAAAAAGTACCAGCCGTAAGCTAGAAGCCAAAGAAATGTTTGATTAGCAGCTTTTATTATAAGGTAAACGCAAAAGTAATTTTATTTACATCATTTCATAAATTAAATTAAATAAATGAGAAATGGTTGCAAAATTTCATTTAATCGTTATTTTTATTAGTCATGAATTTTCCACTTTTGTTTTATTATTCCGAAAACAGTAGGTCAATGTAGCAGAGTGAAAATAAGAGAGAATAATATTGATCATTTAATCCAATCGTTTATTCTCCTAAGTAATATCAGAATAAGATTAATCATAAAACATTATTAACGAACTAGATTAATCTTAAAACAAATAACTTGATTATTTAGCAGCATTCCGATTAATTATAAAAAAGGTACGGCATTTAACAAATCAGGTCTTTGATTAATCGAAAAAATACTTATTTAAAATGTTGACTAATCGATTAATCTCACTTTCATAAAAGTAGCTACAGCGCAAAAAATTACCTTTAGACAGGTACACAAACTCGAACACAAAATCAAATCAAAATAATAATGATCCATTAATCTACCAGATAGTTGCCCCGATTAATCGCAAATAAATAAATCATAATAAAAATAAATAATTAATTAAACAACAAAAATTGCAGTTATCAGCATTGTAAACATTATTATTGAGGGTAAATCATCTCATTAATTAATATGATTCTTAGTCAATATTTTGATACTTAATTAATCAAAAAACTATCTATTATTGCAGATATTATTTGCTAGACTAATCAGTATAAGAGTAATCAAAATTAAATAACTTACTTAAACGAAAAAATTATTAATCCCAAGATTTAGTTTGGACCTAATCTGACTAGTCAACATATTTGATTAATCGATAGAATAGTTAACTAAATATTTAATCAAGCGATTAAGCTCACATATTTAACATAGTTAAATTTTAAATTTGTGTGGCATGTAAATCACTATAATATATATATTTTCCAAACTTTGACATTCGATTGCAGTGATTTCTTTCATTTCTTGCCATTAAATACGGCACACCTCAGTTCATATCTTTTTTGTTTTTGTCAACCATTTATATACTTATAAACTCTGTCTCTCCCACAGCGCTTGCCAAGTGTGTACACCAAATGCCACCAACACCGTCTGGAGTCATTGTCAATGTGTGCTCGCTGATGGTGTCGAACGTGGTATATTAACTGTAAATCGTATGATACCCGGTCCAAGTATACAGGTGTGTGAGAATGACAAAGTCGTTATCGATGTGGAAAATCATATGGAAGGTATGGAAACAACAATACATTGGCATGGTATCTGGCAGAGAGGCTCACAATATTATGATGGTGTACCATTTGTGACGCAATGTCCCATACAACAGGGCAACACTTTCAGGTGAGAGACATACATACATAAATTTGTAGAGAATTTGTAAATTAACTATTAAATTATTAAACTACAGATATCAATGGACTGGCAATGCAGGCACACATTTCTGGCATTCACATCATGGTCTACAAAAATTGGATGGTATTTATGGTAGTATTGTTGTACGACAACCGCCATCACGTGATCCCAATTCACATTTATATGATTTTGATTTGACCACACATATCATGTTGATAAGCGATTGGTTGCATGAAGATGCCGCTGAACGTTATCCTGGTCGTTTGGCTGTTAATACTGGTCAGGATCCTGAATCGGTACTCATTAATGGCAAAGGTCAATTCCGTGATCCAAATACTGGTTTCATGACAAATACACCATTGGAAATATTCACCATAACACCTGGACGTCGTTATCGTTTCCGTATGATAAATGCGTTTGCATCCGTGTGTCCGGCGCAGGTGACAATTGAAGGTCATACGATGACAGTGATTGCTACCGATGGTGAGCCGGTACAACCGGTTGATGTGAATACGATTATTTCATTTTCAGGTGAGTCATACGTTATGACAATTATATTCTAGACCCCATAGTCTATTGTTTTTAGTTGGCCGTTTCGTTTAGCCATATATCCCAGCTACACTTCCCGACTAAAGTGTCAAATTCTTTTCGCAATAAAACTACACTCGAATGGAGTGTCATAGCCTGTCTCATAACAACTTTAATTGTATGCTAATATGCTTTACAAAACACACATACATATGTATAACGCATGTTTGCAATGCCAAGCTGTCAGAATGATTGATATTTGGTCATATGCCGGCTCCTTATTTGCGCGCAATTTCAATATTTCTATAGGCATAACAAGACACGAACTGCATTTAAACATTTTTTTGTTTGTTTATTAAATTCAGAACGCTGCTTAATCGCATTCACCTTTTATGGCACTTAACACTTACAAATTCAAAATTGCATATTTATGCAGCACCCTGTACTTGAACTCAGCATAATAAATAAGTTGAGTATTTTGCTATGCAGTTATATGTATGTATGTGTGTGTGCAATAAAACTAAGCCAAATATAAGAAAATATATGTATTAAAAACATAAAATAAATAAGAAATCGTGAATAGCAATAAAAAAATAATAATTAAAAAAAACTACCAACAAAACTATACGTTGCAGCACGTTTTACAAGAAAGCGCCAACAACAAAAAATGAAAGCAAAACTTAAACGCAAAACGTCGTCCATAATAAACGAATTACAACAAAAAGACTGCACTAGTTATTATATATATTTATTTATATAAACTTATTTTGATATACAAGCACATTAGACGGCATCGAAAAAAAAAAATTTTTATTTTTACTAAACAGACTAACAAAATTATCAAACACTACTCTATTATATAAAAATTAATGAAAACAATAAAAGACATTTCAATGCAGTGAGAAGTTGACAAATACTTATAGAATATTGGATCAGAAAGCTTCCGTCTTACGCTCTTAGGTACTACAGTTAGCTTTTAAGTAAAGCATGTCCCTCCGTTTTTGGCGCGAGCCTATTATAATTCTTTTATATTTCGAGTGGAGTGTTTAAACCTTCCAAGCCCGCCTCAGAAAAAGCTCAATTTTTGCCGAAGCGCTCTAAAGTCCGCTTGCACGTGATTTTACTCTGCGACTCAGTGCTTACATAGCTTGAAATAAAAAATCTCTCACACACACACCTTTTTATAAAAACATAAATAACTGAATTACAAATAAAATAAAACATAACATAAAAGTGCATTATTTATCGACAAATTCGCGCCAAAAGCTGAGACACACAAACCGCGCTTAGTTGCACTCGTGCAAAATAAAATAAAATAATTTTTTTTTTTTTATTTATATTGAAATAAATTTAGTATACGAAAATTAAGAAAAAAAAAAATTTGGCTGCTAAAAAGTTACTTAGTACGAGTACATAAATGGCCAGTATACACCGAGTTATGATTGTCTGTATAGAGGGTTCATAAGTCTGCCGGCAGGAAGTGGCGTATAATGCAAACCAGCGAGAAACGCCCATCGGTGCACATGAGTAAATGGGCTACTTAGGTTCAACTTTAAGGTTTAGCGAGCCACATGCAAGTGTGAGCCAACATACTTTTTTTAAGGGATAGGAATAGTTTTAGAAGAGGTGACTAAACAGAGCCTTCGGATATTTTTTTTTTATAATAGTGAAGGAAATCTAAATTTGAGTAAATATTTATTGTATGATTTGGTTTCGCATGTTAAAAAACTTAAAAAAAAAATATTTTTTAATATATACATGACAGCAAATGAGCTCTAAGCTGAAAATTATAATTTTTCTTGAAATTTAAAATTTTCTTGAAATTCAATTTTTTTTTTTGAATGTCCATAATTACAATAATTTTATAATTTTTTAATTATTAGAATTTCTATTTTTTTTTTTTGAATAATTTCGATAGTCACAAAAACCTTTTTTTAAGGATTCATTTCGTTAGGTGCTGAAGTTTTTCATGAGACAAATTATCGCTCTCTCTCTCTTACTTAATCATTAGGCTATTAGAAAGAAGGTTTTTGCACCTCTTACAGTTTTTAGTTTTTCATTTATTTTAAATTATAAAATTTTCCTTTTGTACTCCATAGCATTAGTTTCACACTCAACTACAAATATAAGTTTTTAATTCACTATAAATACTCATTCAAGTACTTACCGCACATTGAGTTTGATTAATAACAGACTTATTCGTTCTAAACTTTTTATATTTTGTCTGAAAGATTTTCCATAGCTTCGATATTAAATTAAGTTGGCATATCTGCTGCAGGTATTTAACACGGCACGCCCACTTTCTTATCGTTTCCATCTTTCTTTGACCCAATTTTCATTCTACGACAACAGTTGTTTAAATCATTATTATTGGATATTTTTATAGCTTCATACCTATAATCACTAACCATGGCTTTAATAATTAATTACTACTTTTAATCCGTTATACAAAATCGCAGTGAAAAATTGATGGAGCGTTTTAAAAAAAAAAAAAAATGAAATCTTTTACACTCTCGCGTTTTGGTATAGTCGATAAATTTTGTTCAACTTAAGTACGCTTGAGGCAGATTTGGTACTTTTAAGCATCAGCTTAACACAATGCGCTGTTAACTGCAATACCTAATTAATAATAATGGACTATAAAGTGATCTGAGTAGCAGCAGCAATTATGATTTTGGTTTTAATGAAGATAGATATTTTTTGTTTTTTATTTTATGAACTATTTTCATTCAGATACAGCACTCAATTTGAATTCCTTTGCTAGTAATCTAAATCAGTATATTATTTTCTTTCTACAGTGACAACACACGAGCTCAACACGTTTTTCCAACTTTCTTGGTATTTCCATTCAATCATGCAGTAAATTTATGAATTTTTTGTGTGTCTAAAGCACACTTAATATCGTTGCTAATTTACTGCTCATGAAGTGTTTGATATAAATTAATCCATTACAGCTTTTAACGCCGTTATCTGCTGCATTAATTACAGCTTGGCTTTATTTGTTTTTGATATCTGTATCAAGTTCGTTTCTTAAGTCTTTCTTTTTTTTTTTTAAATTTTTACAAATTTAGCACTTTTAATTTAAATTGCTCATTAGTATTTTTTATGCTCATTAATACTTTTTTCGCGCAAATATAAATTTGTATTTTATAAAACGTGCTCTAGTTTGAAAACAAACAAAACAAATAAAATATATTTAGAAAACCAATCAACTTGATATAACGCTTGATTTAAGCTGTACAAAGTATTTGATGTTTTAACAAATTTCTTTTTAAATGTTTCAAGAGTTCTCCACTTTGTTAATTAGAAAAGAATATCTAAGTCCAATAGCTCAATTGAAACTAATCCACGTGGATTCAATCTCAATGTTACTTTTTTTTACATTTTTTTAGTTGATTGCATTTTTAGCAACAATCCAACTTAATATTACTACTTAATTTGTTCAAAAATAATGACAACCAAACTAAGCTTGAGTTTCGTTAAAACAACTTCACATTCTTATTACAAAAATTAGTCAGCGCATTTAAGTATTAGCACAACTAGTCAACACAAAGGTATGCGCGCTAAACCGAACCCTTTTACGAACGGTGACATAATTATGAGAGCAACAAAAACAACAGCTAATTTGTAATAATTAGAACAAGCAGAGTTAATTTAATTTCTTGATGAATGAAAACAAGAAAAAAATAATGAATTTTAGCTGTACAGCTGACAAGAAAGCAAAAGCACAAACAGCTACAAAGCGTTGCAAAAAACCAATTAGTGTAGTTGTGTTTAAGTACTTAATATTCTTAATTTATTTTGTTGCTGTTATTTGAAATATTTAATAACATTATACATAACTTATAATATTGTCCTTCAAACTTCTAACTTAAATTAAATTTAGGGTTTTATAAATTCTAACAATTTGCTTACTCACGCAAACCCCTCACTCACCACCAAACTTTTTGTTCGTTTTTTTTTTGTCTCTTCAAATTGCAGGCGAACGCTATGACTTCATTATCAATGCCAATCAACCTGTCGGCGCTTACTGGATACAGGTGCGCGGTTTGGGTGAATGTGGTATACGACGTGCTCAACAGTTGGGCATTTTGCGTTATGCGCGTGGTCCATATCAGCCAACATCAGCGCCACCAACCTACGATGTCGGCATACCACAGGGTGTGGTAAGTAAATTGGTTATATATCATGTTATTAAAAATCTAGTGCCAAGAAAAAAATCTAAAAGGAAAAAAAGGAAAAATATGAAAAAAAAAAGTGAGAAAATGCATAAAAGGCTGCATATACCCAGCAGTCGAAGGAACTAATTGCAAACTAATTTAAAACTAGTATATACAACAAACTCAACTAGTCAGCCAACTGTCTTTTTTTTGCTCCATAAAATAAACTGGCATTTTTAACATGTTAATGTCAGTTTTGGGCAAAAATATACTAGTCTCAAAGTAGTACAAATTCGACGAGAAACAAGTTTTAGTTCAATCGTGGTAAGTGAAAATGATTTTGGTACAAGTTTAGTTCTTTTTTCACTAGTTCAGTACCAGTCAGCGAATTCTAGTTGTATACCAGTATATTTCCTGACTAGTTTAGTGCTGCACTGCAATTTAACAACAACAAATATGTTTGTATTTCATGAGCGTTGTGGTCATTCAGGGCATAGCCTTTAACTAAAAACATATTTATTTTGCATATTTTTTCTCCCATTGTTGTTAAGAAAAATAAATATTTTTTTTGTGTTTATGAAAAACGGCACAACGTGACTCAGGTTATGTATGTATGTATGTATGTATGTGTATTATGCATACACTTGATTGTGTTTGTATTGCGATCAAGTGATTGTTTGCATTTTAGATTGCTAAGAGTATGATTTTTACAATTTAATCGTCATCAATGCTGAATTGCAAATCAAAATGAGTTCAGGCATTGGTCAGTGCTGCGTTGCTATCGATTGAGCTAACAAATACTCGTATATGTGTATGTATGTATGCATGTGTGTCTCTCAAAGCGTTAAAATTACGCGATAATCGTTATGTAGTAATTGTTCAATCATAATTTGTTTTTGCTTTGAATTTGAATTAACTGTCAATGGGTACTATTTGCTAACCCTTCACTTGCAATGACAAGATTTAAATAGCCATTTACATTATAGCAGAAAAAATTGTTCTATATTTTAAAATATACCTTCAGCAGTGTATCCATGAGGGAAAAATTTATTTTCATAAAGTAGCTATGTAGTGATTCGACTACAAACCTACAGACACATGAAAATTCTTGTTTCGTCTATATTATCCGGCTGTAAGTATCAGCAAACATAATTATTTTCTCTAATACAACAACAATGGCATGGCAGTTTTTATGGGCATCTCCAACCGGCTATCCCAATAACTCATTCACTGGGACTCTTAATTTTCCAAGAGAGCAGTGGATTTGGTTTCACCTCAAAAATAATTTGCGAGTATCCTTCGATATAGCGAATCTTCAAAATACTTCATTACTTCCAAAACTGAAATATTGTTGTTGTTGTCATTAACAGTATAACTAACTATGTAAATTATTTCTAGATGTAATAAAATACTAACTGGTTAATATATACCGAAAAACCAAAAAGAAAAAGAGAGATGAATTATCACACTGTCAAGTGGCTTTCAAACTGTTCATTACATTGATATTAAAAGCATTGAATTCGAAAACAAAACAATTTGATTTTTTAGCATTAAATCTGCTCAAATTTTCAATCTGTTCTCTGATTCCGCTATGTATTTAATGTAAGTTTTACACTACAAAATATTCAAAATTGAATATTTCCCTAATAATCATGACTAACTCTAAATAAGCGCGAGGTCAAGAATACTAATTTTATGGAAAAAATTTTTTTTTTAATTGTTCCCTTTAAACTGGCCATGACCTCGTAAACTGACTAATTTGTTTGGTTTACAAATATTTTTAAATAATTAACACAATTAAAGTGATTATTTCAATGGCAATGGCAGAGTCGTAAATGGCCAATTCATAAGCAAAGAAATTATAATTCAATTGCTCAGAGCAATTAATCAATAATCATTTCGTGATTACTTGCAAGTAATTGAATTTGTCAGCAAATAGTATCCGCACAACTATCCATATATACAAACATACAATAAAAGATTTATGCCAATCAATTAGCAAATATGCACAAAAGCATAAAGTTATTAAATTATAATTTTAAGAACTATTTTGTTGGTATTAAAAATCACAGAAAAATGAATTAGGAACGCGCATGAATAGCATAAATATTTTTTATACAACGAATATAATAAATTGCATTAAAATCCAAAGCATATAAAGACAAAAAAAAATCTGAAAGAATAAGCGAAACTAGTCGCTTGTCTGTGGCATTGTGTAAGGCGCATAACAGCCGTTCCCTTGGTAAGTAAAAGATTGCAACTATTTTTTTTTTTTTTTGTGCCACAACCGACGCTGATTTTGTGACTAAGCATCCGCTACGCCCCTTCCCAAATACATAGATACGTACGAGTACATATTTATGTGCTGCCAGTTTTATGGGCTTTTACGCTGTAAATGTATAAAATCACGCAGCACACAAAAAACGTGAGTCGCAAAGAATAAATTCAATTAAATTTATTTAAACAAATATTATTTAAAAAAAAGTATTTATTTAGAGTAAGTTAATTATAAAAAATGTATATAAATACAATTAAAACAAAAAAATTCTGAACCTTTCGATATTATGTACATATATTAGACTGGACGAAAAAAAATTCAAAAATCTGTATAAAATTTTCAAACCAAAATTTTTTTGTTTCACTTTTTAGCACTGAAATAAATCTATATTTCACAGTAACCGATTACTCGTTGTAACGATATGAAAAATCGATATTATTGCAAGTCTACTTTGGACTGTTTAGCCCCCACGATTCTAACCTGAAACATCGTCACGAATGTCTGGAAAAATATAAGTTTTCACTCGGCTTAACCTCAAACTTTTATAAATTTAAAAAAAAATTAATTTATTTTCGATTCCTATAAAAAACGCTTCAACATACTACTGTTTCGGGTTAAGCCTCTGTTAATAAAAAATTTTCAAAGCAGAATTTATAACAATATTGCTGGTTGGGGTGTTTAATTTTTTTTTAAATTTAATTAGAAGAAATTGAAAATGTCAAGTTTTATATTAAAATGTAGATATGTATATACATATGTATATAACATGTAATATATATGTAAATACTATACATAAATATGTAAATAAATGTATATTTTAAAATTTTTTTTCCTTAATATTTTGCTTTTAAAAACTCACTAATAATAATTTTTATTAACTTTTTTCTTTACAAACAAACAACGAAACAAACAATCAATCAACAATCCCCACAAAAATGCCTTGTACAAAAATATATCTCCAAAATAACTTGATATCTGAAATCGCAAAACCCATTTTCGGACACAACATAACCAAATTTGAAAAAAATTACGATTTCATGTGATATTTTGTAAAAAAATTCCAAATTTTTAATAATGGAAAATGGAAATGGCACAAATTGTAAATAAAATGCACACCAAAATGATTATACGAAATTATTTTACTAAACTCATACTCAAATAAATCAAATGAAAAAATATCGAAATAATTATCGATAATCATATTCTACCAAAAAAAAAAAAACACGAAACACAAATAAAAAAGGTTATGAATCCACTGGATGCACAATGTAATACGCCAAGAGATGATGCCGTTTGTGTTAGTCAACTGAAGAGCGCTTTGGAAATTGATCGTGGCATTTTAGCAGAAAAGCCCGATGTTAAGATCTTCTTGCCATTCCGTTTCTACGTTTATCGTCCAGAAGAATTATTCCAGCCTAATACCTACAATCGTTATTTGGGTATGTGGTTTTGCTAGTTTTATCAACGAAGTTATAAAAAAAAATTAATTTTCCTCCTTTTTTTTCTTTCTTTTTGTATCCTACAGTGGCTCCAACTGGCGATCATGTTATCTCGCTGATCGATGAAATCTCGTATTTGTCACCACCAGCGCCGCTTACATCACAATTCCATGAAATTAATCCCGAACAATTTTGTAATGGTGATAATCGTCCAGCGAATTGTGGACCAAATTGCATGTGTACACACAAAATCGATATACCATTGAATGCGATTGTAGAAATGGTTTTGGTTGATGAAGGTAAGTGTGGGGAAAATATATGTAAAATTTTAATTCAAATGAAGGGGGGATATGGTGGATTTGTCGAATTATGCACGGGTCATCGTGCTTCTTCGTTAATAATCGATTGTAGCCCTTATGGTGAGTGGGCAATGGTTTAACTCTATCTCATGAGATATAATTCAGCGACTAATATCTATTTTGAAAAATACAAATATGTACAGTGCCGTACATAAATATTCGCACAATCGTTTTCTACGATTTTCACAAATTTTGGCCTTAGTAAAATTATAACAAATATAAAAGCATTTTGATAATTTTTTGGTTTTTAAAAATGTATGCAAAATTCGGAGAAACTTAAAAAATTTAACAAAATTTTAAACTTTTTTTGCAAAATTATTAGAATTTTTTTGGAATTTTCTCCAATCTTGCATACTTTTAAAAAAGAAACAAAATTTTAAATTTCAAAAAATTTAATAAATTTTTAATTTTTTGCAACATTTTAAAAATTTCGAGTACATTAAAATTTTATTTGGCAAAATTGGGAAAAATTTCAAAAAAATTTAACGAAATATCAAATTTTTTTTTTTTTCAAAATTTGTAGATATCTTTTTTTTTGGTGTTTTCTAAAATCTTGCATACATTTTTTAAACAAAAAATTATCAAAATTTCAAATTCATACAAAAAAATTTAACAAAGTTTTAAATTTTATTTTGCAAAATTTTAAGAATTCGAGTACATTTTTTAAACAATAACTTATCAGAATTTCAAAAAATTGAACAAAATATTAATTTTTATTTTTTTTTTCAAAATGTATTGGCATTTTCTCGAATTTTTGGTACGTTACTAATTTTTTAGGAAAAATTCGGATACATTTCAAAAAAATTTAACAAAAAGTTTAACTTTTTTCCAAAATTTTTAAAATTTTATTTCAGTTTTCTCAAATTTTATGTACATTTTCAAAACAAAAAATTATCAAAATTTAAAATTTTTTTTTTTTTGGAAAAACTTTTTTTTTAGTTTTTTGGAGTGCCGTTTTGTAGGCCACTAAATTTTAGTGCATTAAGGCGTTAATCTTAAGTTGGTGACACAATTCGAGAAAAAAATCCCTAAAAAATATACCAATTATTATTTCCAGCGCTGTATGTATCTCAAAATTTAGCTTTTTAGCACTTATGCCAAACTAACAGTCTGTTTGTTTATTTCTTCATCGAACAAAATACGCCTGCTTGAATTTTTCATGTTTTGATTTTTGTTTTAAGTCTCATTGCATAGCATTATTATTATGTTTAATGTATAGCTATAGCTACAAATCTACTGTTAAAAATCGATTATCATGATAAGACAATTCAACCGGCTATATGCTTAGTATCTTGCAGGCATGCCAGGTGCCACCCAACCGGACACAAAAGCAATCGAAATCACATAATAATCTAACATAGTCAGAAATGCGAATAGATTGTAGTAATATTAATACAAGATAAAAGTTGTATGAATTTATTTATAATAATAGATATGTACATACATTTATACATAATTTGTAATTCATCGGCTGCGGCACCCACGAGCCAACAGTTTTTGTATTCAGCGCAAATTATCGTTTATGGTAAATTTGTAATATTAACATCTGAATGGTGAATTATAAATTGTGAGAAAATTATAATACAAAAATATTTGCCCGACAACATTGGAAAAACATTAACAAAAAAAAGGTTATATTTACTACATTAGAAGAAATACTTAAAAGGCATTGCGGTTGAAAAGCGTACACTTGCAAACTCCTACAGCTACAGGCATTTCCGATGGTATTGTTGTAAACCGCTCTATCTCTTTTTTTTGTAGTTGTTGTATAGAAAATGAATGCAATATAAGAAATGACTCAGAGATTGATGTAAGTGTAAAAAGCGAAAGTTTGAGATATTTAGGGTTTACAGTTTGATATAAATAATTTTATTAGTTGTACGAAAAAAAGCTCATTTATAAAAAGCTCTTTTAGTAAAAGCTCTTTTATCCACCACTGATATAGACATGTTTATTGCACATTTGTTATTATTTAAATCGTATTGTATGATACCTCCAATAATAATTCCTTTTTTCTCTTTCATTTTCGTAGTTCAACAGCCCAACTTATCACATCCATTCCATTTGCACGGCTACAGTTATA
This sequence comes from Sphenella marginata, assembly GCA_951509765.1. NCBI lineage: Eukaryota > Metazoa > Arthropoda > Insecta > Diptera > Tephritidae > Sphenella > Sphenella marginata. The sequence goes on from OX608083.1 coordinate 22,489,579, forward strand.
GCGTTATTGGTATCGGTCGTTCTCCCGACAATAATGTGAAAAAGATAAACTTGAAACATGCACTTGATTTGGATCGGCGCGGTCTGCTGCACCGTCAATACAATTTACCACCACACAAGGATACGATACCAGTGCCAAATAATGGTTATGTTGTATTGCGTTTCAGAGCAGATAATCCCGGTGAGTAGTACGCTTTTTTGGGAACTTGATCAAAAAAATGGAATTTGTTTTGCTTTTTAGAAAGATGTAAATATTTAAAATTTAGTTAGAAGTTACAAAGAATTTAAATTAGTGCAAAAGCTCATCTGATGTAATGAAAAATTGTTAAAAGCTCAAAAGCTCACTTGGTGCATTGAAAGCTTAATTCACAAATTTTTCATTTGCGAGTATTGATGAAATGTTTGTTTGACTTTTTAAATATTCTCTAAACATGCTCTATTAAATACTTTTTCAAGTTTATTAGTTTATCCCATAGCTTTTGCACAAGCCTTACTCATTTATTGCTACCTAAAACAAATTGAGCCTCGACGCTGTCTTAAGTTTCTTCAAAGTTTTTATAGAGCTTTAAAAGGTTTTTTAGAAGCTTTTTTTCGTTCTAAAGCTGATTTAGCTATAGTGAAAGCTCTTTTTTAAATGGTGGAAACTCCTAAAAAAAGAATAAAAATATTTTAAGGTAGCTTTTGAAAAAAAAAAACTTATTTACAGTGCTTTAAGCGTCAATGTTCCAAGCTTTCATTCCAACTTTTAAATTTTAGGTTAAATTTTATGCTTACATTTTTTGCTTTTTCCCACACAGGTTTTTGGTTCTTCCATTGTCATTTCCTCTTCCACATAACAATCGGTATGAATTTGATATTGCAAGTGGGTACCAATGCCGATTTACCGCCAGTGCCACCAGGCTTCCCAACGTGTGGCGATCACAAACCGCCAATACCAATTAATTAATAGCGACACATAAGCAAAGAGGTGCCAAATTCTTTCTAGACTTCTACTAGCATATAGAAAGTGAAAATAAAACACAAAAAACTATAGTAAAAATATTAATAGAAAAACACGCAACATAAGATAATGAAAACAAAACGATAATAAGAAATGTGCATTTTTACAATGGCAAACGAAAGCTCTTAAAGTATAAAGCTCAACAAATACAAGGTTGCAGAAATCATTGCAAGTTTTTGGTAAAAGGAATTTATGAAAATAATGCGTCAACCAAAAGAGAACTGCAATAATAATGTCTTGCAATAACTTAAAATGATGGATAGAAGCGCTAGATTGTTAGTTGTGCTTTTAAGAGCTTTTGCCAATATAAGACTTTCATAAATGTAAACGTGCGACAGGTACACATCGCACCAACCTTTTGCAGACATGAATGGCCCTCACATATGCATACGAACACACATATGTATAGGGGTGTCAACTGATTAATTGAAAATGATGGCCCCTATTTTTAAAAGCGGAAAAATGGATGTGTAAGCGGCAACGATTTGAATGCGTCGATTTATGCGCAGCAGTCATAAATGAAAACTAAACATAACTATAATAAATATTGTAAATGTATATAATTTTTTTTTTTTTTTAACAAAATAATTTATGCTAACACGTTTGCAGTGCTTTGAATAATTGCAATCATTTTATTGAGCAATCAATGGTTAGTTAAATGCAATAAAAAAAAAAGATATAAGTTATTCGAATACAAAAATCAATGCAATAACTATTCCATCAGATTCTTAACAATAAATAATTGCACAATTAATGATTGTTAGTGTAACGTGATTGCAATCAATTTTTTCCAAAATGTTTATGGATTGAAATTTTTGTTTTGATTGTATTTAATTTTTGTTTGCAATCTTTTACAGCTCTGCTCGTTTAGCATTAAATTTCGCAATTTTTTTTAAGCTTAACGATGACTAGAATATTTAAGTTGCTTCAATTTTATTTTTTTTTTTTTGCGTGGAAATTCCCGATTTCCTCTCACCTTTCATGCTTGTTCTATACACTCTTGCCTTTGTTTGTTGATCTATATATTTGCATTTTTTGTTTTTTTTTTTTTATTTCTTTAATATAACAGCAAACTGCCCTGAAATGTAGTGAAAAATACAGCTCAATTAAAAATAAATTTGCGAAAAAAATATTGATATTTTGCGTTGGTTAGAAAATTCGAATAAAATTTTTAAACATTTTTCGTAGTTTCCTTTGTAAAAATAAAATGCATAAAAAGTGTTTATAGAAATTCTTACAAATTCCTTCCTGCAATTACATATTTAGAAACAACACGCGCATATATGTATTTGCAACAATATTCATATACAAATAGTATTAAAAGTAAATTTTTTTCACTTGTAAATAAATACTTTAATACGCATCTACTGAGATTAGTGTACGCTAGAAAAGAAATAGAAAATGTTTTTTATCCTAAGAGGTGCGTAACAAATATGTACATATATATGTATACATATAGTACACAAACACACACACACGCATACAAATAAACTACAACAAATTAACCAAATAATTCAAGACATGTTTTTGTAAAATATTTGTAAATTTACACCGACTGCATGTACCTGGAGCAATAAACGAATCAAAGTATCATTAACATCGAATGCAAACGCACAAATAAATTCAATAATAATAGCGCACAAGACACACACACACAACAAAAACAACAACAACAACGAAAACTCCAACTGCAAAAATTTCCTAATTTTTTATACAAACCTACACACATATGTACATAGATTTATGTTACATATAAACAAAATTAAATAAACAACAACAACAAATCCTTGTAAAAAAAAACAAATACAATTGTAAAAATATAAAATGTACTTTATTTGTAAAATAATTAACTTAATAAATAAATATAATTTTTTAGTAAAAATGTTGCTGTACCGATTTTATGGCTTTGACAGCATATTAATATTCTCTTGTAACATATTTACAACAAATTATATATATATGCACATATATGTATTAAAATTGGATACCTAACGCTCTAAAGATATCAAGGTAAGCAAACTTTTAAATGTAAATTATGTACAAAAAAAAAACAAAAAACACATAACAGGGTTTTAGGCTTAATACCTTAAAAACGTCAGCGATACAATATTATTTAAAAATTTTGAGAATCCAAAAAGCTTTAAAAGTAAAAAAATCGTGTCGCAAATTCTAAAACAATAACGCGCAGAGCTTGAAAAGTTCTTCAAGATTCGATTTAAGCTAAGTTTGGGTCAACGTACATAAGTGTCGAGCTTTTAAAAGTTGTGCCAATTGTAGAGCTTTGAGTATTTTTATGCCATTTACTATTTCCTCAAGTGTCAAAATTTTTAGCGCCAAGCTTTCTACTTTTAGTATTTGGCCAGTTGAAGGCTTTTCTGAGCTTCAGCTTTTTAATTTTTTAAACTTTTTCAAGCATCGACGGCTTTTTCGGCTGGTTTGAGTGATTTTAAAGTTTTGGGCGTTTTCAAGGCTTTCAGTCTGTAATATTTTTATAATATTTTTAAGCTTTGGAGCTTTAATGTTTTTGAACTTTGAACAATCAGCCTTATTGTAAATTTCACGGGAACAAATCTCCCAAAAATTTTTAATGAGAAACACTAACAATTTTCCCACTTTGTTTTTGTTTCCCCATTAAAAATTTTGGGAGATTTGCTCCCATGAAATTTACAATAAGGCTGAATATATTTACAACTTCTAACCTTTACAAAAAAAAAACACATGAAAAATAAAAAAGTTCGGACATTGCTCTAACAAGGAGAACTTTTTAGTTATCATGCTCAGTGCAGCTGAAAAATTATTGACAGTTGTACGAAAATAAGAAAAAAAATCTAACCCAATTGTAATATTAAGGTATACTGGCTGCTCTAACATAAATTGTCATTACATTTAAAAAATAATTTTTTTTCAATCGGCTGTATGAAGTTTTTGCCATATAACTGAAAATCATGTATGTTATTAAACTATCGATAGTCACTAAAAAAGAAAATCGTTTGCAACGTTGTTTTCGATTGTTTTTTACAGCTCAACTCAAACTATGAAATACTAACTTTATAAGATTTTTTATTTCAAGGCATATATACAATAAGATTTTAAACTTTAAACACATACAAATATCGGCGGCTAGGTAAAAGAACCGAATTATGAAACAGTGCTGATATAGGGCGTTTTTCAAGAACATGCTGCAATAGAGCGTTCTTCCACTTAACCGTCGATACTCAATCTTCATATTCATTATTATTATTTTTTTTTTTTCATTATTTCATTCATTCACTACATTCATTTGCTATCTCTTTTTTCTTTCTCTCTTCTTGCAACGCTCACTTGTTTCCGTTTCACAGGTCATGAATCCATTAGATGCCATCTGTAATACTAAACGTACCGATGCAGTTTGTGTATCAAATTTGAAAAATGCCAAAAGTGTCGATAAAAGCGTTCTAGCTGAGCGGCCGGATGTTAAGATTTTCTTACCATTCCGCTTTTACGTTTACGATATTAAAGATCTTTTTGCTGCCAACACATACAACCGTTATTTGGGTAAGTTGTGGATGTCCTTTCCCACCCCGAGCATGACAAAACACACTTAGTTACCAACATGTAAAAATTTAGACGTTTTTGAAAGTTCACTTTTGCATGTTTTGCATCAAAATTTGCTTTACGCATGAGAAGTTCTTACTTACATGAATTTCGTTATCACTTTTTTAGAGTTGAGAGTTGAAACTAGCGCTTGTAGTCACCGCTCATATTTTATGATGCTTCAGAGAAGAAGAGCAAGAAAAAAGTTTAAATTCAGTTTTCCTAAAAAAATTTTTTTTCTAATGTTGCATGATGTTGTTAATTTATTGTAATCAATTTCAGCGCAGGTCCATATCCCAGCAAGAACTGCCCTATAACAATATGATATACAAGTTTAAGGAAGAAGTAAGCTTTAAAATAACCTATATGATCGTTCTTCGCTGTTCGCTGAGACCAGTAATATGTTTCTAAAGAAAGGTTTTTGAACTAAAATTAATTAATCTGAAAAATTTTCTAGAAATCGGACAAAAAAGTTGCAGATTCAGTTGTACATTTTTGAAATTTGATTAATTTTTCTAAACTTTGCGTGAAATTGGATTCGATTTATTTTAAATGAAAAATAATACATTTAATTTCACTGCGTTTATTGTGCACACAACTGTATGTGGTCTTTAGTCAAGATTAACATAGTTTTAGAAAAGTGGGCAGTGCCACGCCCATATTTTTTCTGTGGTTTATTCTGTTCAAGCTTTATTGTCGATGGCTACGATACTCTCACGATAGTTTCAGGAGTTCTATGCTTATGCAATTCAAAATACAAAATCCACAAAAAAAAATCACAAAGTAAAACTAAATACTTAGTAAATTTCAAAATTTTTGTTTGAAAAATTGCATGTTATTATTTGTAGGTTATAAAGTAAAAATTTCTAGTTTTTGAATTTGCATGTTTATTCGTTCCTAAACTTTTAATTATGTACCTAGGTGCATTTCTAATTTCTATATACATATTTCAAATACATAGATACACCGATTTATAAAAACTTTCAGCTACACCCAGCCTATTTTCGCCTACCATAAGGACCCAAAAAAAAGCTAAATATTTGAAGACAAGAAAATCAGAAAACAGTTTATTATTTACACAAAAATTGAATTAATCTCCCTCAATTACTAATGCTTAATTTTAACAACCTTACCAAATCGTACAACCCTCCTCTGTATATACATAAATTACAGTTGCTCCCAGCGGTGATCATCTCATATCGCTAATCGATGAAATATCCTACACTTCACCACCAGCGCCACTCTTATCACAATTGAGCGACATACCACCTGAACGTTTTTGTAATGGCGATAATCGTCCACCGAATTGCAACAACAATTGTCAATGTATACATAAAGTCGATATACCATTGGGTGCTGTAGTGGAAGTGGTGCTAGTCGATGAGGTGCAACAAACCAATTTAAGTCATCCATTTCATTTGCATGGCACATCGTATTATGTTGTCGGTTTGGGACGTTCACCGGATAAAGCAATAAAAAAGATTAATTTAAAGCATGCGCTAGATTTAGATCGTTTGGGTATGTTGGAACGTGATTTCACCAAACCCACACTTAAGGATACAGTCGCAGTGCCAAATAATGGTTATGCAGTGTTACGGTTTCGTGCCAACAATCCTGGCTTTTGGTTATTTCATTGTCATTTTCTGTTTCATGTTGCGATTGGCATGAATTTGGTGTTTCATGTGGGTACCAAAGAGGATTTGCCTGCGGTGCCACCTAATTTTCCACGTTGTGGCGATCATTTACCACCTATTAAATATGTTTAAATGCAGTTGATTGGAGAGTATGAAGGAGTGAAGACCCCTGCGTAACGGAAATGGGAGATTCCTGCCATTGGGGGGCGTGCCAGTTTTATTTTGATTTTTTTATTGTTGTTGTAAATAGCAAATTTCACAGCCAAATACGGATCAAAAGGAACCAAACATCTTAATCATACCTACATACATATGTATATGTATTTGTATGTATATGTGAGTCTATTAGATGCCTATTTCACTTTTATTTAAATACAGGGTTACTTAAAAAAAACTGCTAAATTTGCAAAACTCATTGCGAAATATTCGCAAAAGTGTGTAAATTGGGCTCCCGTCATAAATTCAGACAACAAAAATTCAGAAACACATATTTTCAGAAATTTTTTTTCAGAAATTTTTTTTCAGAAAGTCAAAATTCAGAAGTCAAAATCCAGAGGTCAAAATTCAGAAGTAAAAATTCAGAAAGTAAAAATTCAGAAAGTAACCAGACGGCAGAAAAAACATTAAATTTGGCGCAGATCCCCAATTCGGGGCCCGATCCACGTTTTTTATGTGCAGAACACCTTTCCGCGTAGGCGGCCTTCGGCCGCGCTTCTTCAAAAAATAACCCTGGGCTACGCCATTCCAACTCCGGATGTGTGCCATAGCCGTGGCTACCGCCACGGTGATGTCCTTCCGCGTACCACTCTTTTCTGAAAAAAGTTTTCTGAATTTTTGATTCTGAATTTTTAGTTTCTGAAAAAAGTTTTCTGAATTTTTCGTTCTGACTTTTGGTTTTTGAAAAATGGTTTCTGAATAAATTTTTCCGAAAAATTGTATTTCTGAATTTTTTCCGTCTGAATTTATGGGGGGCACCGTAAATTGGATTGTAGTTTTTGTTAGTGACCCTGTATTTTTTCAAATTTGCATCAATGTCATTCATTATAAACTATATAAATGTTTATACCTACATGCCTTTTATATTATTTTAGTAGAATCTCGCACACACTCTTTATTTATTATTTCTAGAGATGTGTTATATTGTAACTGAAAGTTCTGTTCCATTATTTTGCTACTCCAGAACCTATTTGCACTTCTATTGTTATATTGTATTGATATGTATATATATTTAATGTACGATATTGTATGTTTTTTTTTATGCATTGTTGTATCATTTTTTGTAATAGTGTTATTTGTAATTATTTGTTAATTATAGTTCTTTTTGTTGTATTTAGTATATAAATAATAAGTTTGCGCATGATTATTAAAAAAGCAAAAAAGGGCCATCGCAAATGGTAAGTTAAAGCTTTCATTTTTGTATGAAAATTCGAAAAAAAAAAAAATTCGCCTACAAAATAGCATGCTTTTATGCACGATTTTTGATTTTGAATAAAATTTGAATATAAAAATTATTTAGAAGTATTGCTCCTATTGTTATTAAAATTTCAAATAAAGAAATATGTAAATTTATAAAAAAAAAAGCTTTGAAAACTCCCTCGCTGCACCACAAAATGTACATACTTTACACAGATTACTTGTTACTAATCCAACTCATTCATACACTTTTCCAGTCGCTTCGGATGCCGATCACTTGGTATCGCTAATCGACGAGATCTCCTATGTATCGGCGCCATCTCCAATTCTCTCACAATATCATGATATACCGCCAGAAAAGTTTTGTAATAGCGATAATCGTCCCGTCAGTTGTGGTGAGAATTGTCATTGTGTTCACAAAGTGGATATACCATTGGGTGCAATCGTCGAGGTTGTGTTGGTCGATGAGGTGCAACAAGTCAATATTAGTCATCCATTTCATTTGCATGGTACTTCGTTTGTTGTGATGGGTATGGGTCGGTCGCCTGATGTACAATTACAACGTATGAATTTGCAGCTCGCATTGGATTTGGATAGACGTGGCTTATTGGAGCGTCGCTTTCTCAAGCCAGCGCTGAAAGATACCGTAGCGGTGCCGAATAATGGTTATACGGTATTAAGATTTCGTGCTGATAATCCTGGAGTGTGGTTATTCCATTGTCATTTTCAATTTCACATAGTCATCGGTATGAATATGGTTTTCCAAGTGGGCACACCAAAGGAATGGCCACCAATACCAGCTGGGTTTCCACGTTGTGGCAATCATATGCCACCCATTCCTATGTGGTAATGGAATGTGAAATTTCCTAGTTAATTGTTAAGTGATTTTTAAATGGAATTAATTTCTCTCGAATTATTCTTCGTAGTTTTATTGATTCTAACTATTTATTCTATCTAAGTAACACTCATGTTTCCAAGTATTTTTTATTTTTATTTATAAATAGAAATGTTTTGGTTTCCTGAAATGTACTTTCCTTAAAATGTACGTAACGTGGTATAAAATTTTGTCGCAATTGGAACTGTATGTAGGTACAAATATGTAGGTTTCTCATTGTAGTAACGATACTATTTATGTACTTACCTATTCGTAGTCATATTGTTACTATTTTTGTATGAGATTTAAAAAAAGAAATAAATGTTGAAAAAGTTATAGTTTTTTATGAACATCATTTTGCTGGAATAGGTTTAAGAAAAATGAAAAAAAAAAGGCTATGAAGAGCGGAAAAAGTACGTCACTATATATGACAGTATTTAAAAATTGTTACCAACTAGCCTGCGATGGGCTCCTTTCCGACTGAGGAACCGGAGCGTATTTTTAATGTTCGCATGGGTTACACTCATTACGGAAAGATTGCAGCCAAAAGATTTGAAAGGAAGCCTCATTGGCAAAAATATAAATGCAAATTTGGAAGCCTCTGAAACTACCACTATCAGATCTATAGTCTCGAAAACCTCCTGCTCGGTAGGTAGTCTTCGAAGTCAGGATGGTTTACGGACCGTATCGGAAAAGAACCCCTAGAACTGATTTGGGGATGCGTTGTCACTTGAAAACTGATAATACCTCCCGGTACAACGATTCTAGACTTCTAATTGCACTCCGAGACGTTTGGATGCCCGAACAGTTGCTGTATATTGTTTTATGCAATTTGTCTCGTTTCCTAGACCTATTAAAGAAAAGCTGCAGTATTTAAGTTGCTCAAATATATTCATACCTTCTCCCCAACGCTGGATAAGCTCATGGTACCTTCTGAAAGGAGAGAAAACGTTAGCGAAAAATTCAGATGTTAATTCCTCTGCTACAACTCAGTACATTAATTAAAAAAATTCAGTCGAAAATTTTACTTTTTTCACAAGTCAGCATCTTAACGACTCACATTTTATTAAAAATCAGAAACTTAAAACAAATGTACTGTACAAACTTACAGGAAGTAAGTTCTTGGCTTTCTGTAGGAGAATAATTTCCTGTTGCCCTTGTGGTGTACTCTTTGTACCAATGGGAACTTGATAGTCGAGTTGTGGAATTGTTTGACGTGTACACGACGTGTCTTCTTGGCTGCGATTGATTCAACCTTAATAATTTGAATTGAATGAGCACGAGCACGATGACGAGCACCCATATCACGATAGCACTGTGTAACTGCACCACCAACAGTCAGATCACGATATTCGCGGTACATGTTGTGTGTACCAGAACGCGAATCATAACGCAACCAAATCCCGAAATTCTTTATTTTGGTTGGAGAAGTTTCATACACCTGTTTCAGAGATACAATTTCGCCGGTGGTTTTTTTGAACTTTTTCAATTGACGCAAGAAATACCAGAAACGCGATTTGGCCACAATATTGTCCGGGGCAAAGATACGCATTTTGTAGAGTGGAGTTTGTGGCTCCTTCTCGGTGGGCAACTTTCGGCCAATCACCTCGTATTCTTTCAACTGCAATGAGAAATAAAACCAGTTAAAAAAATAAGTAATTGACAAACATTGAAAAAGTGTTGAACAATAATGTTGAATGAAAGCAGAGTAAGATGCATAGGACAAACTGCGTGGACTAATGTATGTATGTTACTCGAAGATTTCATTGTAATTATGGCATTTACAATAACAATCAAAAAGGATTCTTTCTTTTGCAAAAATTGTCCAAATTATCATACCAAACATCGTGCTCAACTAATTTTGACAGTTCTGTGCTGCTCATATGAGCACGTTGGTTCACATAATTCCTTGTTAAAACGTTATTAACGATTTTTCAAGGCACAAAACTTTCAGCATATCTACACAACACATTTAACTTTCTTTAGTCTGCTTTATTAACATAATTATTGCAAACAAAAGCGAGAATTTACAAAAAAAATTGGGAAAATTACCTGTCCCTTGGCTTTCATTTTAGCAGCGTTCAGAGAAAAGGAAGTAAGAATCGCAGCCAAGCTCAGTTAATATTTTGCAGAGTTGTATCGTTTCAGTTACGCCGCCCATAAATACAAAGCAATCGAAGCAACATGTTGCAATCCGTTTAGCTATATATGTGATTATTATAAACTTTATCACAATTAATTAATATAAGTTATTCATTCACTTAAGTTGCATTGTCAATAATTTTGAAGAAACCATCGGGAGGAGCATGCTTTTCCTTTGAATGTGATTTTAATAATTAATTAATTAAAATATTGGAATTAAATAAAATGTCTCTTTAGAGTATATTTGACAAAGGAACGGCATAATTATTTATTTTGCCATAAAAATAAATAAATATGATCTTCCTCAGATATTTGACATCCTGGTTGAATATATTTTTGACAATAAGCGTTAAACAGAAACCCAGAACTGTATAAAATTTTGCATGTAAATGCAACAACAGCGCTGTAATCCTGATATTTTTGTGGATAAATTTCGGATCCGTATAGTAGTTCTGTTCGTTTTGTTTTTTATAGTAGATGCTTAGTAGCACAAACATGCATATGTATACACACTTATTTACACAAACAACTCTCATGCAGCTGACCCGTATCGTTCCGGTTAAATTATGACTGTGATACGACCCACAAGTCAGCTAACTGGAACAGAGCTAATATTACTTTTCATGTGTCAAGCCTTTAAAAGTTTGTAGTCGAATAGCAATAGATGGCGCCGTTGGCGGGTTTATTGTTGTACCACAGATGTTTAGTAAAAAAACTTTCAGAACATAGAATAATTATTACTGTATGATTTAAAATAAATTGAAAAACCTGAAGTATGGGGAAACGTGAAGGTAATATTAGTATACTTGTTGTTTTATTATTTAAAAATTTATAATTATTTGATAGATCACAAACGCTCCAAGAAGCAAAAACGCACTTCGCAATCACCACAATCAGCGGTTAAACTGCCCGTGAAGCCCACCAATACAACCCCTGAGGTACAAAAAGAAGAGGTCGTTTATGACACTGAAATTATTGATATAATTGATGTCGTTGACCACGAACAAGAAGTGTCCAACACACCGACAACACCAATTCCTACCACAGAGATCATTACGCCTCCAAAAGCCAGTACCAGCAAAACTGCAGGAAGCAGTAGCAAAAAATCAACATCAAAGCACCCACCAACCACACCCACTCCAAGTAATAACAGCCCCCCCACAGTCTCAGGAGTTGGTGGTTCTAGCAATTCTGCTAATAATAAAAAAACAAAAACAAAGCGTCGTGATAGTAGCACCTCCAGCGGAGAAGAGCGTTGGTTGACTGCAATTGAATCAGGGAAACTAGAAGAAGTCGATGATGAGTTGAAAAAAATGAAAGATCCTAAATTAATGACTGCGCGCCAACGTGCCATGTATGAGCGTAGCACAGACCAGGAACCTTCACCCGGTGGTGAGCTATTAATGTCGCTACCAACGGGTTATCGTGAGAAAGAGAAACCACAAACGGCTGAAGCTATACAAAAGGCACAATTAAAATCACAAAAACGCAAACAACAAGCGGATGAGAAGCGTGAAAAAGATAAAAAGAAAACTATGGACCGCTTGCTTAAAAAGCAAGAGAGTAAACAACGTAATGTCGCACGTAATAAAACAACTAAGACAGTACAACCCATGATAACATATCGCAATACATTGGAGGGCGCCTATATAATGCTACCGCCCGAACATGACTTTCCACTGAAAGCTCAAGTTGCGCCCCCAATACCCAAAGTGCAGCTGTGTGGCATTTCTGGATGTGGCAAACCGAAGGTATATAATTGCTCCAAAACAAATCTGCCTCTTTGCAGCTTTGCATGCTACCGCAAAAATGTACAAAATATACGGCAAATTATGTGTTAACGTACAGTTTATATTATGAAATTTAGGAATTAGACTTTAAAATTATTAAAATAAACCTTACTATTGATTCAATAAGTAGTTGTTGATAATTTCCTGCTGCTCGGACTCAATGCGTTGCAGATATTGATATTCATTACGCAGTCGCTCTAATTCAATGGTTTTCTCATGGATTTTACTCTACAATAACATTATATTTATTTATGTAAAAATGTATATTATATATGTAAGCTAAGTTAAATATTACTCCAACTCGCCTGATATACTTGCTGTTCAGCTTGTCGTTCTTTGGCAATCGTTTTTAATAAATTTTGTGTACCAATGGCTCTTAATTTTTCTTTTTCGACATCTTTGGAGAAACTACTTACAATTTTATGAAACTCTTCTACATATTTCTTAAAGTCTTGCAATTTATTGGCATACTCTAAACACTCATCTCTCAATTCATTTGTTTCGTTGGCTATGGCTGGATCTTGAACTCGCAGGCGATAAATATCGTCAATATAAAGTCCGGCTTTTTCGAGCTCTTCGGTCATTTTTTAGGTTGAAAGATGATAGCAAATTTTTTCAGCAATGGTAAGAAAATTTACTTTGTTTATTTTTTTATTGCCATGGCGACCTTTGCATTTCCGGTTGCTTGTGTCAAACTGCTTCGTCAGGAATATTTTGAAAAGCACTGTAGGCAAAACTAAATTTCAAGAATCGAACACCTATTTTAAGGGTCTAACCGATTTTCTGATAACGCTTTATTTATAGTTGATGGTAGGTAGGCATACTGGTCGTAAGAGGCGACTAATATGTACAAAGGTAATGATGATTGGCAACTCGATGGTTGATCTACGGGTATCTATGATGCCTCTCACTTCTTATCCTCCTTTACTGTTGGAGGGGTGACATGTCCTAGATTGCAGTGGTCATAAATCGCTACCACGGCAGTGGGACAGTACTGCAAGGGAGTACCCGGTTTATATTCGGCCAAGAGCTGTTAAATCGGCACTTCCTAAAACCTTCGAGGAGTGTTTTTGTCGTTATTACACACAAAAACAGGACCTTCAGATAATGATTTTGTCGCTACTCAAACAAACAAAGACATGAGTAACGGTATGCAAAGTAGGCAAATAAATTTTTCGCCAGAAAACTTCTGCCAGATGTGTAGGTATTACATACTTACTTATTAATTGGTACAAAAAGTTTATTTGTGATTTATTAGAAACAAAACAATTATGCCATTCTCAATTACATAATGGATTCAACCACAACTGAATAAATAAAAAGTAAAAGTAAACACATTTCTAAATTGCAAGCTGATTTAAGAAAGTTTTTTGGTTTTGCTTTTTTTTTTTTCTTTTTTTTATATATGCATTTAATACTACCATAGAGTGTGCATAACTATAAAGCGACACTACACAATGATTAAATACTATTTTTTTTTTAATGTGAGGGAAAGTTAGGAGGAATCAATAAAAGTATGTTTTAAGAATTTATGTATGCATGTTTAACACAGGCCCCTAGAGTATGGTGATAACTCGGACGCAGAGATCAAACGATATTTTTATAATTGTTTTATATATTGCAAATATATGTATTTTCCCTAGTCGGGAAAAAGTTAAATATAGGCATTATTCTCTGGAAAGTATCGCCTCGTGTAATGCCATGATAAGCTTCTGATATTTTTATAATGCAAATGCACATTCATGTGCTGTGTATGTATGTATGTATCTGTATTTTCTTGTGTAGACGTTGTTTTGCTTATGGATATTTTTGAAATCCTCCGTACAACAATGTGAATATTCTTTCTTCGGTGCTTTACAAGCACCCCAATGCCGCTTCAAGCCCGTTACAATTAGGGAAATACGGCGCGTTGTCATTCGACATATTGTTTCATAAATCAAGTGGGATTATTACGTTTATTTGAACGTAAACGTGCCAAACTCGACCTTTCTTCTTCCTCATCACTGGTGTACTGTTGGATACCGGGAGCTGCTACTGCTCCACGCACTGATGACGTTGCTTGCAATAACTCTTGATCGGGTGCATTACGATTTTCATATAATAACACTTGTAGTGTTTCCTCATAAATCCGAGCTTCAGGAAATTCAACTTTAGTATGTTTGCGGTCTGTAGCATATACAATTGAAGTGCAACAAACTTCAGCTACTTTTTTACCGTGGCCATAAAATGACCAGCAACAAATTTCACTAGGTCCAATAACATCTTTAATGAAAAGTATGCGTTCATTGAATCGCAAGGATAGCTTGTCGAAAAGTTCGATATTCTTTAGCAAATTATCATCTGATGTGCTTGTATATGAATACTTGTTGTTTTGTCGTTGCACTACCAATATCACGGCTGGTTTTGATGATGAACTTAACAGTAATTGTTCCTCTTTTTGAGATGTAATCAATGGTATACGGCAAATGGGTTTGGGTTCTTGGTGTGCCAGTAGTGCACGTTCACATGACATTGCCAATTCGGTTATACAATAGTATTTAGATTCGGCCAGTAATTCAGCAATTTCTTTGTGTGATTCTGGTAATGGAACAGTGCCATCACGTAAATAATTTAGTATAGTACCAAAATGATTTCCACATCGGTCAATTAAAATCCAACCTACAATTTAAAATCATATTACTATCTCAATACTTTATATATAAACTAAAACAACAATTGTGAACGTGTGACTAATTCGACAAGAGTCTCGTTAGCAGACAATGCAAAAACTAGAAACTTTTTCTTTTCTTGCTGGTTTTATGTCTGCTTACAGCTCTTTTGCAATTCAATGCAACCAAATGATAGGCACTCTACCCCACACGCTTACCCTCTGCATCAGTTAGCACTTCCATCCGTCCGCTAAACATGGCACTTAGCATCGTATCATGCTTCGTCAATGTTCCTATAGTGGTGTAATATAATCTCCCGCCCACATTTAGCTTTACATATTGTGAAGAGTGACCTTTCAGTAGAGTTTTTTGATCACCAGACATTTTACTTGTGGCAACTAAACCAGATCCAGGTATTAATTGTACTTTTCCAACGGCACCGCTTCCACTAATAGGAACAAGACTACCACTAGTCGCAGGTATCAGCTGCACTTTACCAACGGCACCAGCCCCACCGGGAACTACACTGCCACTAGCTCCAGGTATTCCCTGCACTTTTCCAACGGAAACAACACCTACACTTGGTAATAAATTAACGCCACTGGAGCTTTTGCAAACGCTATCTTTGGCGCTGCAGGTGCTCGACGTTATAATTGCGACGGTATCAATTTTGGCGATTATTTGATCTAAGGGGCGTAATACCGATTTTAGGGTGTTTATCAAACGTCCCACACTGCAACTGGTAGAAAAATCTTGATGGTATTGATTTTCAGTCTTCTCCAATAAACTCCTCTTTGCCCTAACACACAAAGGCCTTTGTCGTTTTGTCTACAGAATATTTTCTTATACAATTTGTTGCGAGTCGCTCCCGGACAGTAAAATGAATAAATATCAGCAGCAGAAAAGAACAAAAAATTTATCAAATTGACAAATTTTTAATCGGTCGATGTTGCCAGTAGTGTGCAATAACTTTTTATGGTTCCGATAATTTCGGGAAATCGGTGTTCGGTGTTCCATAAACATCGATCATAAATATCTATCCGATAAGTAAACAAATGCGGAATGCAACAGAAAATTCTTTATAGTTTCGAAAATCACGAAAAAAGAAGCTAACACTAATTGTTTAAGGTAATACTTTCCATCGAACGTCAAGTTTTCATACACGTCCAAAAATCTCGAGAGAGGTATCAAAAGACGCGTCTTGACAATAACCTGGAGGGGGAAATCCGATATTTTGTTTCAGTGAAAAGTTATTATCCGCATTGGCGGCCTTCGGCCGCGCTTAAAAAAAACCCGGTGCCACGGTACGCACACTTTTTCACTTTTTTGGCACAGCCTAATGTTCCATTACAACAACCACATGAAAATGACAGACAAATTTTGAACTTTAACTGAAAATATCTCGCAAAATTCTAAAAATATATGATTTCCCCCCCCCAGATTATTGTAACGGATGTGAAGACGCGTCGTTTGATACCTCTACCTAGATTTTTGGACGTGTATTTACACTGCTTCTAGCAGAGGGATTGTCGACATTTGAAAAGAGTGCGGATAATGAAAAAGTAAGTGGCAGCACTCGTTTAGAGTATTACTAGCGATGGAAGTGTAATCGATATGTTAGCGCCTGCCTTAAAAATAGCAGGGCTGCACAACGATATAAACGAAAAAATTTCGTTTTGTTAATTATCAAAAAAAAGTATCAAAAATATATTTCGTTTTGATAAATATCAAAAAAAAAAAAAAAAATTTTGTTGAATATCAAAATCAAAAACTATCAAAAAAAAAGTTTTTCGTTGAATATCAAATCAAAAAATAACAAAAAAAAAACCGCGTGTAGCCAGTACACGTGAAAGAAGTTAACTTCTTAAATTCAGAAATAACGAAATATGAATTAGGTGTATTCGAGAATTGTTTAGATTCACAATTTCTTACTTCCGGGAAGTGGACCAGGGAACCGATCCATTCAAAAATATCTTATGCATTGTGCGTTTTGCTTCAAATTTGGTAAGTGGGTAGAATTATGCCTAAATTAACAGGGGCCAATACGAATGGGTTACAGAGGAAGAGGGGCGGGGTAAAAGGAAAGCGGGTAATGAAGAGAAAAAGAGGGGAGATAGAGTGAAGGCGAAGAAAGATTGGAAGGAGAGTTGTAAAAGGGGGGACAGTGAGCTCGCATTTAGACAGGACGTCTGCCTCTACTACATATATAATGTATAAGATTGAAATATTGTATGTGTGTATATATGCATAACTTAAGTTGCGTTCTAAACGGATTGACCGATCATAACCAACTTTAGAACAGAAACTGAAAACCATCGATGAATTAAGAGGGATAGGGGAAAAGGTGGGGGCACCTGACATACAAATGGGATTTTTCATGTTGCATATCTCTGGAAGTATTCATGCTAGGCCGCTAAAATTCAACAGAGTTATATGAGGATTATGAAACCACTCGTATAAGGATTTGAAGAACGGACATAATTGGTATCAGTTCTATCGACTTTATCAAACTTACCTACCTAATTTCGAGCTATTCCATGGAATGGAACCAATTTCATCCATTCACGGAATATGTAATTCGACCTAAGGCATGTCTCAATCTCAAGGGGGCGAAGAGAAATTTTTGTCAAATAGCATCCGCGCACGCATTTTTTCTGCGTGCCTGGTAGAACGAATTTATGCGCCGGTATAAAATCAAGCCGTCCGAGTCTGAGGATTGAATTTTATTGATTTGGGGGGACATTCCAGTTCTAATGTACTTGAATTAAATTCTTACAAAATCCGAAGAATTATTTAAAACTATAAAAGATGGTGATGAACACCCTAGGCCAAACTAATTGATTTTTAGATGTTATATGCAGTTGTGGTTTGGACGCATACATAAAGCCACCTTAGGTCCATTTAATATAGCTATTTACTCAACATATTATACTCAACAAGCATGACAATAACAAATGAGTTGACAATTGCAGCAACAAAAATCAACTATGTACATAATTACTGTACTAATCTAACCAGCACCAAAGGCAATTACCCTGCAGTGAAACATCAAACTAGTCAGACAACATACTAGTAACCAACTACAATTTTCTGGTTGAAATCATACCAGTCAGGAAAAGTCTATTCCATACTAGTACTCAACTACAATTTTCTGGTTGAAATCATACCAGTCAGGAAAAGTCTATTCCATACTAGTATTCAACTACAATTTTCATCTTCAAATTGTTCTAGTTTGAAAAAGTTCAAACTCTAATTTCCTTATATGCATTCTTTTAACTATGAAGTTATTAAAACAAAGTTTGCTTTTAGTTTTTATTTATTTTTATAGCTATTATATGCATTTTTCAGTTGCATTGACCTTTTTCAATCAAAATTTTAAAATATCCTTCCTTACGGCTATGAAATGAATTTAATTTGTTAGTATTTTAATTAATATTTAGTACTAGCAGACCCGGCAGACGTTGTTCTGCCTGACCAGTGACTTCCCTAGAAATACATTTTCAAATATTTTTCCATTAATTTTTAACATTTCATTTATTTAAAAAACAATACCATATTTTTACAATGTAATCATGAGTTTATTTTCGTATTTTTATTATATCTACAGGTTTCGGTCCCTTTTTGGATTAGAAAGGTTCAATCTTTTTCGAACTAGTTTGATACTAGGCCCACTGGGCTGAAATTTTACTAGTTCATTTCATTCCATTTTGAACTACTATGAAACTGGTATATTTCAACTATATGCAAACTAGTATGTATATACTAGTAGATGACTGGTATGTTCTGGTCGAAATCTGACAATTGAAATGTCGTAGGACATCAACATTGTAAAAATACCAGTTGGTTATATGCAAATATTACAGTTGGCTGATGAGTTGGGCTCAGTGCACATACTAGTTGTAAAGTAGTTTTCAACTAGTTGGTTTGATTGCAGGGTATGTACAGCGTGTGTGTGTGTTGGTGTGCACCATCTAGCGTCATCTGGCGTTTTCAGTGCCTGTTCCTAACACCTTTTCAACTTTGGCGTTTCTAGTGCCATCTACGCAGCAGTAGATTTCAAAGACAACAACCAATATTCTATTTCCGTTGCATAGTTCCCGTTATATCATCTATTACAATACAATTTTCTCAATTTTACTCTCAATAAAAACTTCATATCGCCGCCTAAGAAGTTAACTTCAAAAATTTTTTTCGTTATCGTTTATTCATTTTGCAAATTAGGTCGGAAATCCACGTTATTTGAATTTATTTGTCAAGTACAAAAATTAATAAATCAAGGAACACAACAAAAAAACATAGTTACTAAGTACCTAATGGGCGCATCTACATTAGGCTCCATCGAAAAGTCATGTTTTTAATTTTTTTTTTTTTTCAACCACCTCTTCGGCTTTTGGTGGATTCTGTTCTGAGAGAGCAAGAAATGGTTTCATGCTTTAGCAACAAGTGGCTTTTTTTTTTGGTCTTTTGCAATTACAAAATTAAAGCACGACCGCACTGATTTCCTCTTTCTTTTGCGACCCATCTTAACCAATATTATTTTGAAATATTCAAATATTTTTTGGGAATTGTTTTGATAAAAACCGAAACGAAATTTATTTTGATAATTATTTGTTGATTTTCAGCGCAACGATATATTTTTTTGTTGAGCTTGTAACGTTATTATTATTGAAAAACAAAACGAAATAAAAAGTTTTTTTTCGTTTATTGATAAAAAGAACGTTATTTTTCAGCCCTGAAAAATAGTTGGTGACTTAGACATAACTACATTCCAACGCCCATAACACCACAGTAAGAACCATATTAAAATATTCACCATGTCATAAAGATGTGGATTACGAAAAACAAAGGAATTTTACAATTAACACCTCGCCCCAATAGTGGTCACTTTCCTATCATCGCCACCGACATCTTCTAACGAGTCGCAGAAACGAACCTAAAACAAAAACCAGCTGATTCCCAAAATAAATCAAAATGTGTTTTTTTTTTAACTGTTGATACCTTACTTTATTTAAATACTAAATATTTTTATTTCATTTTATTTACCATTTCTTTGTTATATGTATGTATGTATATTGAATTTGTATATTAATTAAAATTATGACATTTTGTATAAATGAATGTGTGTATGCAGTGTGCTTAACAAAACATAAATGTGTTATTGCAGAAAATCAACGAAAAAGTGGATAGTAACGAATAATTGGTAGGTATTATATGTATGACCATAGGGATTTCCCTTAATTTTTTTAAATTGAAGATATAAGTATATGTACGCTGTATCCAAAACTAAATTTAAAGCTCTATGAGCTAATAGAATATTTACTAATAAGAGCTTAGTCAACTAAAAAGTATTATGATTCGCAAGGATAAAAAATATTGTTAAATTCATGTCCAGTTGCTGCTATCGGAAAGATTGGTAACATTTTCGGTAAAAAACTTATTACACACATCCACTGTAAAATTGTTATTAATTCATTTTTGGGATCCTTTTAAAATCTTAATATTATTCATCGTGAAAATAAGATCGCTCTTGTTGACGAAATGTTGTGATTGCCTTAAGAATAAAACATACATGTAACTTTAATTAGGTTCAAGCAAACCGAAATTTTGGAATTCTCACACCAATCTTTGTTGCTCGATTTTTTATTGTTGCTGTTGTTTTCAACAACTGTATTTGTAATTATTCAAACATCAAAGGCTGTCGATTTACGTTGAAGAAACAGCAGCACTTTCAGCCTCCATATCTTCAATGAGGCTTGTAGCGTTGCTACTCGCAACAGAGGCAGTAGCCTCCGATGTGCTGCTACTGGCTGCTGCATCTCCACTGGTTCTAGCCGAAGATGTTTCCACAGCGGTGGCAGCCTTACTGGTTGCCTTTTTTGGTGGCGTAGAGGAGGTTTCTTTGTCAGTCTTCAAACGTTTGTTTTTGTTGGCATTTTCAGCTTCGTTAGTGTGTTCGTCAGATGTGGGAGAAGCTGAGCGTTTAAGACTCTCTGGTTCCTTCTGTTGTACACCATTACCGGTGGGTGAAGTTTTTGCACCAATGTCTTTGATAAGAACAATTTCTTCGGGATTGATTTTAGTTGGCATGTCAAGAATTTTGGACTCAAAACGAACAATAACGGCTGTCATATTGTCACAGCCTGTACCATCGCCAATGGTGTTGGGAGCCAAGCACGTATCAAATAACTAAGATATATAGGGATTATAAAAATTGTTATAGTACATTTTTTTAATCTTGGGATGTACCTCTTCACATATTTGTGACACCTTTTTAGTATTATCCTTCAATCGCTGACGAATAAAATCTACTACCTCCTCGCTTGATAAATAATTCCATATGCCATCACAAGCCAAAACCATAAACTCGTCTTCCGGTGTAATAATAAGTTTACGAATATCCGGCAAGGCAGATATCATTTGCTCTTCAGAGGGCAACTCCAAATTCTGTACAAATTTAAAACATTTAAGGCTGAGGTAAAATAAAGGCTGTGAATTATATAGTATGTGATACTGTGTAATGTTCGGATACTTGTTAGCAATGGTCAATTAGCTGTAATTGGCTGAATTTGTAATTATTTCACTACCATACATCAATACCTTAATTATTTATTTGTATACAAATAAATTCAATTGCAGAAAAATAAATTACTTGCTTTAACTTTAGCCTTAAATATAATACGGCAAACGTTCTATATTGCTGTATCACCGACGAAATGAATAACATATAAGCATGTATAAATACCATTTTGTATGCGTGATCGCCAAGAGCACGAGATAGATTTAAGCCTCCGTTAACACGCCCATCCAATGTAACGCGACCACCTGCTTTTACGATACGTGCAGACTCCTCTTCATCTTCTGGCTTGTGATCCAAACTCATATCAATGGCCTTTCCATTCCGACAAACCACACAACGAGAATCGCCAGCATTTGCTACATATAAATCACGTCCGTTTAATAGAGCAACCACAGCAGTGCAACCACTATCTTTTCCAGGCTCCTCAATCATCTCTGCGCAGAATTGTTCATTGGCAAGTACACTTTCTTCATCCTCCTCTGTTGGGGGAGGAAAAGCACATTCTAAAATAGACTGGAAAAATATCTAAAGAAAACATACCTTCTTCTTCTTCTTCTTCAACCTCTTCTTCCGATGAGTAAACACTCGAATTTTCAGCTGAAAAAATTTGAATTTTAATTACAGTAGAAGTATATGTGTGGCTATTACAAACCTTCTTCAACCTCTTCATCTTCGGACGAGTAAGCTAAACTATGCCTAGCATCGCCTTCTTCTAAAATATCTATTCATTGAAAAAATCAAAGGTATAAATTAAATTATAAAATTTTGTCCACAGTTAAATTACCTTCGTAATCGGCATCATCATCGGTGGATTCATCTTCGCCACTTACATCTTCTTTTTTAGACTTCTTAGGGTCTTTGCTGGTGGAAGTAATTGCAGCACTACCAGCACCTGGTTTATTTGCCGCCGAAGATGTACTGCCAATAGTACCGTTTTGTATACGCTTTGCTGCTTCATTCGAGCCAGAAACAGTTGTGTCCACATCGGCGCTACCAGCGTTTTGCTTTTTGAATGCTTTTTTCTCTGACGATGAAACACTACCATTCTGTTCCAACTCTTTGGCGTGTGATGAATCTGGACTAACATCAATATTGGTGGCTGATGATGATGCCGTGGCTGTAGCAGCCACTGTGACTGCGGGCCCATTTGCTGAAGGATTTTCTCTATTGCTTTCATATTTATTATTATTTTCCGACTCAGTACCTGCACTGTTATTATTATTATTATTGGGTTTGCTTGCGCTCGAACTGCTGCTGCTAACTGTTGAGTCTTCTTCGGGTTCATCGGTGTCCATTTTTACTGTGTTAACATTATTTGTTGAGCTTGGACCAGATTCTGCTTTAGCTGATGATGCGCCACTAGTGGCTTTGCGTGAAGAGCTCGGGCCTGGTGCATCTTCAGCGGATAGTGCAGCTGCTGCGGCCGCTGCTGAGGTCGAAGAGCCTTGTGGCTTAGAATCTGGATCTAAAACGGCTTTATTTGTGGCGTCGGCTATTACTGCTGCTGCTCGTCTGCCACGTAAATATGGTGACTGTGGCTTTGAGCCACCTGCCCCATCCTTAACTCTATTTAATGATGGCATTGATGGACCACCTTTATACTTTTCCAAAACCTCGTCTAATGGCAAATGACTTTCTTCGTGTAATTCTGCCAAGTCTTCGAAATCTTCATCGTCCTCATGTGCATCACTGTCATCACCATCAAAACCCTTTTCTCCAGCAAGCACTTTTAATATCTCAACGACTTGTGGTTCTAAAAGAGTTTTGTCAAAGCCTAGAAATGCCTCTTTTAATGCTTTTTCAAATTCACCCCGTTTATAAGTGGATAGCTCTTTTAGAAACTGCGGCAACTTATCCGCACAATACGTTGCCACTTCTGCCCCGCCATGACCATCATAAACAGCAAAAAATGAGGTATTTATATCAAAGTTCAATATAGAATTGTGAGCGTCCTGTAAATAACAAATTGTGAATATTTCATTTCAATGTTGGTTAAATACCAACTCACCTCTTGATTATTGCGCCAACCTTGCATAGAGCTGGCTCCTACAGTCAATAGATCGTTTGCTTCATCCGTGGACACCTTGTCCGTTTTCGGTTCGGATAGGTATGCACCCATTTTGTCCAGAGATTACACGTCAAAACAGTTTAGCGGTAAAATTTACCTACTCACACAAATATCTTAATGCCGGCTGCGGAAAATCAATGCTGGATCCCGCCGTATGAACCCTATTTATGCCGGTTATCTGCTGTATACAAGCGGCCACACTACAAGCTTACCTATATGTAGCACGTGGGGTACAGGTAGCTGCAAATAGTAGCAGTATAGCTTGTTACTAACTTTTGATTAATAAAAGCAACGAAGGAAACGTTCTTCGATAAATATGTACATAGGTACCTACCAATTCTACCCCTTCCTAAAATAATTGATTTTATTTCTCGGCTTTAACGCTTCACCTCAACTCTTGGTCTTTTGTGCTTTCCTCGCCTTTGGCTTTGGATTGCTTTCTTCGTTGTATGTATCCAACGCCTTCTTTTGGCAACAACGGTTGCAATGCTGCTGTTTGTCCTCTTGTGATGCTTTCCGCAATTGTTCTTCTTCTTTTTATTGCTTCAGTTTTTTCCACTTTTTTCGCACCGACAAATTGCAAAACCACTGAAATTTTTCACATTAAACTTGAATTTCTGATGTTTCCAAAACTTTGCACATACCGCGTTATGCACTTTGTTCAATTTGTGTATTAATTTAATTATTTAGGGATAAATTTTTAAGTTTTTTCCAGGCGTTGACCTGCAGACACAGATGCACAAATAACAGGCAGCAGCGGTGGCGGCGAAAATGAAATTGGCAAAATTGAAAAGAAGAAAGCAAAGCAGAGCGGTAGCGGCAAAGTTTTAATGTTGCCACATCTTTAAACTACAGCAAATTTTAGATTGTCCAAAGTATGTTCCTTTAAGACCCCTGTACAGTTCTTCGTGAACGTGAGCGTGAATCTTTGGTGAGTATATGCAAAATCGTATTTTCACCATTTCATAGCTGTCAAAATAAGGAATCACAATCGAAATACTCACAGCTCTGTTTACAGTTTTTTTTGCGCGCGTGAACTAGAGGAAATAAACAAATAAATTGGAGCATAGGGCATAAAATATAGTAAATGTAAATAATTGAAAATATGTACATGTATACAATGTTGTTGTTTTACTGCAGTAATTTTTTTTTAAACACTTGTGTGAATGCTTTGATTCACGCTCGAAAAGAATTCCAAATCAATTCTTTTGATCACTCACGCACATCTGTCAATTTGTTTCCATATTCACCAAAAACAGGGTTGAAATCCGATATTTGCCGTGGTGAATAAAAAACGGCAATGTTCACATGCGAATGAGTACGTTTCACAGTCAGATTGTAAAATAACCATTTTAAAGCATATTTAACACGTTTACTTAGTTTTAAATGCAATAATATTAAAGATATTTTAGTTATTTATCAACTATCACAGTTTTTTTTTGGAAAAAGAAAAAAAAATCAACATATTACACAAAAGAAAATTGCTCACGCTCACCCATGTTCACGCTTAAAAAGAACTGTAAATAGAGCTTTATTTGCATGGGACAAAGCGGGCTACTGTGAACAAGAAATCTCATACGTGACCAAATTTTAAGCCTGCATGTAGGCTATGAAATATCTAGAATTAGATTTGGTATCTGGGCACGTTTAACGTTTAGCTCTATTCGAAAGGCTATTCTACCAGAGAACGTATATATACGTTCTCTGGTGAAACTCTGATTCCAAAAATTCACAAATTTTTACTAACACCAACGCATATTTTTAGAATTTGTATGGAAAACGACAAGTGCCTAAAAATATGCACTGACACTCACACGCAAAAATCTTTTCAACATGGGTAAAAAGTGAACTTCGCCGAACAAAATTACCCACTTTTGTGGTAAGCGCGACTCAATGATTATCCAGATTTTTATCCGATCATGGTTGGCAGGGTACACATAGACACTGTTGTTCCTTCGTATGTACGTTAGAAAATATTCCATAATAGTAGGCATCAATGTTTTACAAATTTCAAGTACAAATCGAAATACAAAAATACGAGTACATTGCACAAATCTTATGTGCAGTATTTTTTTTTTTAATTCCTTCTAACGTAAAAAAAATATTTTTTTTTTTTTCCAATTTTTGGTATTTGTTTCCTTTGGCACTCAACTACTAATAAATTAGCTAAAAATATGATAGGGGTGTCAAAAGACGCGTTTTGACCTCAGTATCAATGATCTGAAGTCGAAATTTAATTTTTTTGTTTTAGTGAAAAGTTATTAACAAAAAACCAAAAAATGACCCAGGTCAAATTCTGATTTAGGGGCCCGATCCATGTTTTTTATGTGCAGAATACCTTTCCGAATAGGCGGCCTTCGGCCGCGCTTCAAAAAATAACCCTGGGCTACGCCATTCCAACTCCGGGTGTGTGCCATATCCGTGGCTACCGTGATGTCCTCTTTTCTCGCAGTGTAATTTGTGAGATTGAACGGGTGGTGAATTCAAGATAATTGATTTCTGAAAAAAAGTTGGAACGAAGCAAATGCGCCTTCTCTACTCTATATACGTTCTCTGATTCTACTACCCTACCAACCATGGCTAACCATGGTGAAACTCTGATTCCAAAAATTCACAAATTTTTACTAACACCAACGCATATTTTTAGAATTTGTATGGAAAACGACAAGTGCCTAAAAGTATGCACTGACACTCACACGAAAAAATCTTTTCAACATGGGTGAACTTCGTAATACAAAAATACGTTGCACAAATCTTATGTGCAGTATTTTTTTTTTTAATTTATGAATCCTTCTAACGTAAAGAAAATATTTTTGTTGCTATTTTCCAATTTTTTTACCTAGCATTCTTCAATTATTTTCTATCAACAGCGATTGTTTAACTCTTTCTGCAATAAAAATAACTTCTTGATGACAAAAAAAAAAAACTAATTGTTTTATTATAATCATAAGAAAATATATTTTTGTTGATTTCCGTTTGCTAACTTTCGACCATGTTGGCTTATGCTTTCGAAATAGTGGGTACACAATTTTCTTCAATCGAAAGGGGATAAATCAAATCCGAACGGAACAAAATGGAATTCGAACAACGAATGTACGCTAATCGAAAATGCCATACAGAGTACGAATCGCTCGAAAGCTAATACAAATTACTTTAAAATAGAACTACAGAGTAAGGGCCCTGGACACGTTTAACACTCGGGGCAGAAGTTTTTGTGCCTGTTGGGGCTTTGAAGCTTGCTCTGCGAAATTTAAATAGAAACCGTCAAACACTCTTTTACATTGAAAATTCATCGCGCATTTCCACAATAGTCGGCTCTATCGTACTCAAGTTTTACCTGAATAAAGTTTGCTAAATTGATGTAACCCCGTGCGGCTCCATCGAGTAATCCAAAGAAGTATTTGGGGAGTATTCTCATATGGGTTAGGTTAGGTTGCAAGGGCTGAGCCGAAACCACAAGATCACTGCTCAATACTAATTTGTAATACCCCATACGGTCCCGAAAAAAGGACGAATTTCACTAGAGCTTCCACTTCACAACTAGAGACCTTCGCCAGGTCAAGAGGGAGAGGTTTGCCCAGGGTGGCCAACCTACGCCTGCTAAGTGCGGTGGTCTACAGAGTGTTCAAACAAGGAAAGGAAATGGAGTACTCTGAGTTGGATTAGGTGATCTAATTACCGGGCATCGCCATATTAACTGTACCACCTTTTTTATATGAATGAGGATAGATAAGTGTTGGAGTACTCCGATACCCCTTAAGCAGTACTCTATGGAGTATGGAAGGGAGAACTTTGTTTTTTTTTCAGGAAATTGTCCCCAAAGTACAAAGTCATAACAAAATTATTCTTCTTGCTTTTGTGACATGAACATGTCAATTTCTTTGCAATGAGATTGAAAATATTTTAAAGTTAAAATGTGATTTAAACGTTAATAATAACCGACATCAAAAATGGATTTAAGAACACTTTAAGGTGCAGTTCTGCTTCATTAAATATTCACTAATGGACACAGTTGTTTACGAAATTAAAATGCGAAAAAGGTAAAAATAATGCGTACTGAAGGTAAAAATAAGAAAAGGAATATATTTTAGAACAACAAAACTGTAAGTATAAAGGGAGAGAGAGTGGAACTAAACAAAACATTAGCAAAAGAGAAAAATCCAATGGGTTAAAAGACACAAACTCACGAATGCGTAAAGCGGTTGATAGATAGCCAGTGAAAAATCTATCTATTCCTAGTCTATTCCATCTTTCGTTACTTCCTAATAAATTATATAATAGATAATATAACAATATTTTGGAGCGATATACATACGTCCTAGAAGATTAAGGACAAAATATTTATCTACGAATTCATGGTGTGTTTATTCAAATTTGTCCTACAAACACAACTTAGCCTGTAGATAAGTTTTTGCTACGTAGCTTTTTCATGGCAGATATCTGTGGTCACAAGCGATATCAACCTAACTCGACTTAAGAAATTAGACCAATTGAAATTTCTTCTGGCGATTTTTTGTGACAAAACTGCTTTATAAATTAAGCAAACATATTGGATTTAATTGTTTATAAACTGAATAATAAAAGACCAATGAAAGTCTTAAAAAATGTCTCGATGTTCCTATTCAAAATCGCCAGCAAAAATTTCAACTACACCTTTTCCAAGTGTACTTCAGAATGCGTAAAATGATTTTCAGAAACCGTAAAATGTACTTCAGAATAATCAATTGTACTTCAGAAATGGTAAAATGAATTTCAGAATAGTCAATTGTATTTCAGAAACTGTAAAATGAATTTCATAATAGTCAATTGTACTTCAGAAATGGTAAAATGTACTTCAGAATTGTCAATTGTACTTCAGAAGCCGTAAATTGTACTTCAGAATTGGTAAAATGTACTTCAGAGATCGAAAATTGTACTATGGTTGATCAACCAATATGGGGCCTCTCACCCCTCAATACCTATCTTACCTTCCTTAAGATCCTAGAATGTTTCACTGCTCATTAAGCCAGTCGGGAAGTACCGGGGCGAACCGGGTTCATATCCAGCTAAGAACGGTCCCTGAAGTACAATTGCCTATTTTAAAGAACATTTTACAGCTTCTGAAGTACAATTTACCATTTCTGAAGTACAATTTACAGCTTCTGAAATACAATTCACAATTTATGAAGTACAATTGACTATTCTGAAATACATTTTACAATTTCTGAAGTACAATTGACTATTCTGAAATACATTTTACAATTTCTGAAGTCCAATTGACTATTCTGAAATTCATTTTACCATTTCTGAAGTACAATTGACTGTTCTGAAGTACATTTTACTGCTTCTGAAGTACTCTTGGAAAAGGTGTAGTCTAATTTCTTAAGTCGACTTAGGCTGTTATTGCTTATGACCACAGATACAATACAGTATATATCGACAGCCACACTGCAAAACCCTGTATGTTCAAAACCAAAAAGTTCTCAGGAGAGGGAAAAAACTGTGATAATTATAACGTATGTATATGAGCGACGGTTATTTCATTTCACCACTGCAAAGAAACGGGAAGTTGTAACCCGATTTTGACTGAATTTTAATGTGCGAAATATCACGATCTATGGGAAAGGCTCATAACCTTATTTTTGGAAAAATAGTGACTTACGGGGTTTTGCAGTGTGGCTGTCGATATACAGTATATACTCGGGGGTTGCCGAACAGTGTCGATGGGCAATCCAATTTGGACCCGAGACCCGTTGGTGTGGTAGGCCAGCAAACATACTCACCTTTTATGCATAAGGCCCTTAACTATATGTATATACAACGATTTACCTCATGCACCTCAAACTATTACCTTATTAGAAATTGACAAAATGGAATAAATAAATAATGTGAAGAAAATAATATGAAAACTATTGCTCTAATAGCGTGCGTGCTAACGACAGAAATTTGAAGAAATCACGTATATACACACACACATATGTACTTACGAAGCTAACCCAACTCATGCTACAGAAACGTAAAACGTGTCAGAGGAGCAAAGTAAAAGAGCGAAGTGAGCCACGGAAGCGGTTTTAAGTTGAAATTTCAAGGACAAATTCGTTAAGTCACATGCAAAATTTGATTTGGAAATCTGTAAACAACAAACAACAAATCTAAATAAGAAAATATACCACCCTCTCAGGCACCTCAAAGGTATGCCTAAGAAGAAGATGAAAAGTCGAAGCAAAAGTTAAGGTTGCGACCGTGAAGTTTGGTTGTCACTACTGCACTTTTTTTTTGTTAAGCTGCAGATAAACGTCATCTTTGAGATAAACTAACCTAGTCATAATGCCATAGTCATAACCATACCATACAGCCACAGCCAAAAAAGTTTGAAGTAACTCATGAAAAGTGGGAAAATGCAACATAAAAAATACAATAATGACTCACTAAAATAAACATAAAATAAAAGTTCCAAAAAGCAAGTTCGGAACTCAAGAGTCAATATGTTATGGTTATGACGAAAAACCAAAATTGAATTAGTTGCTTTTGAAATGTTTATGACTATGGATCTACGGTATGGCATCGATTACATTGATTTCCATTGGGTTGGTTCGAACAGCCGTTTTATATGGATATGGTTAAGTCGCCATTAACTGACCCTTAGCACCTACAAAAGCTTGCATACAAACATATTAAATGTGCCTGAGGTTTGTTCTAATGCAAAATGATTTCGTAAAAAATAATAAAAAAAAATAGGATCTGAAATCACGATTCGACGCGGCGCTTCACTTGGTATTCAAGGTTGCTGTAAAGTACATAAAGTAATTGGAAGCATGTTGAATGTGCTAGCAGATATTAAAATCTTAACTATTGGAGTATTTACAGTGTTTTCAAAACTACAAATCGGTTAGACAAACTTTGGACTGAGTAGGCGATTGAGCAGTAAAGTGCTCATGGGCATTATCAGCACATATGATATAGACCTTTCGATTGTGGGAAAAAAGAGTATCGCAGGAAATTTTTAGAAGACCAATAGCTTTCTTTAGCTGCGTTAGTAAAAGACGACTAAAATAAATATTCCGAATGTTCGTCGGAGCAAAAAAAAGCAAAATTCACATCCTTTTAGGGAATTTCGAAATCACGCTTACTATAGTTCGTCGTTAACATATCAGAAGTGGTATACAAATAAGATTAAATCGGTTCCTTTACATTTCAGATTTCCAAATATCACTGTGCATTCATGGGACACCTAAGGTTCATCAGTCTGTAAGTCACGTTGCGAGCTAAAAAATTTTGATAAATCGAAAGTGGGGAAATGTCATGGTATGGCTGACACAAAAACAAGAAATATCAGTCAGGATAAAGAAAGTTGAACGTGCCTACGTGCGAAATAATCTCTTATCTCATTGTGCACTTTTACGAGAAGGCGGAACTCAAGCACGTTTAACGCGTAAGTTTGCCTCTCAACAAGAGAGGTGCAGCCAAAAGGAACAAAAAGCAAAAACACAAAAATTCTAAGAGCCCAAACAACGCCAACAATAAGAGAAAGTGTGAGACGAGTGTTTCATTTCGTTGGAGTCGAGCCAACAAAGCAGAAAGTAAAAGTTTTTGCGTTGAAGCTACAAAATTTGATAGTTTCAAGCAGCGGCGGGATGTCAATGATAAAACACCCACAAACATATCCATGCAACTACATAGCTGGCAACGTACATTTGCATACAATTATAAGGCGGCAGTCAAGTTTCCACTTTTCCTGTTGACCTTTAACACAACGAACGTGCAAATGCGCGCAAAATTAAAAATGGTTAACACGTGCATCGTGTCGTTTGTTTCGTTATGCTCGGGTGATGAACCATTACAAATCTCTATTTTGTATGCTATGCATACAAGGGCGGATACGTATGTGCCCACGCAGTTTGCTGCATACATTGGGTCCAAGGATATATGGATGTGCTTGCTTAGACAGAATAAAATTGAATTCAGACACGAAAATGAGACAAATGAAATCAAGCAAAATATGTGAAATGAATTGAGTTTGCTTCAAATCGTATGTTATATACCCAGTTGCATGTTTTAGCAATAGGAAATTTGTACCAGTTATGTTTTGGGTTATTTTCGGTAGATTTTTAAGAGTGGTTTTGTTGTTGTTAAGCTGCTTCCGAATATACCTAAAAATAGCGCCAAAAAAATCATATAATGCTCCTAAAAATCCCATAAACCGATCCCGAAAAAAAAAATCCGAAAAAGACAAAAACAAAATTGAAATGATATTGTAATGATGCCGAAGTGATAAAGAAAAAGTCACGAAATGAAAAAATTCACAAAAACAATTCCGATATGTTTCACGAAAAGTCCAGAAAAGCATTCGGAAATCAATTCGAAAAACTTCCAAAATGATCCTCAAAAAACAATTCCGAAACGACCACAAAAAAATATCGAAAATGATTAGGAAATTGTCCCGACATGATCTTCAAAAGTCCTGTAAAAAATTCTAAAATAGTACCGAAAAAGTCAAGAAACAATACTAGAATGATACCGAAAAAAATCCGAAATAATCCCGCAAAGTCCCGAAATTACATAACCACAAAAGGCCTTTGAGGACTGGCTAATTCATATTGTTTTATACAAAATTTTATTATATGAAGATTATTTTACAATTTATATGCCATCACAGCTGGGTATAAATATTTCCATGGCAACAAATATAAGGTAAATGTCCATAATTTCGTGGTAGTACGTTATTTCGTGGTATTTCGATATTTTCTTTCAAACAAGGAATTTGGCGAGTTTTTTTTAAAACTGAAAATTTCATAATAAAGATTA
>OX608083.1:22527080-22642080 GCA_951509765.1 Sphenella marginata
AAAAATATTCTGAAAAAGAACGTCTTCGGACCATAGATCTATGACTGAGTGGAAGATCAACCTATTTGAAAATATGTTTTAAAAATGCGCTATCTGAGAATTTCATTCAAAAAAGACCTACATATGTATGTCAGCTAAAAATGCATGGAGCTAGGGAGTTTTTAAATCAAATTTTGAAACTCTAAGATAGGCCACTTTTGAAAAATATTTGGAAATAGGGCGATCTTACACTTAGCCGTCGAGAACATGTTACTTTTAGTTATTAAAATCAGTCAAACACATAAAGAAAAACAAATTTTAATAATCCAAATTCTTTTCACTGCTCCAACCACGATATCCTTCTTATCCGTATTCTGTGGTAGCGAGATGTATGCACACATGTTTCGGCCTGCATGTATTTAATGTAACGCTTTCAATCACTACTTTCTAAGCATTGACTTTTTAATATCACTTTCAAATGAAAAGCAACATTTTTTTGTCCGCTCATCACTTTCAGAGAGTACAAACATACGTAAGTAGGTGTCAATCAGCGGAGCAAAAAAAAAATAAATGCTATCAAATCTCCGCTGACATTCTAACCTCAATAACTATGCTTTTAACTTTACACAGCTGTAACTCACATATTTCAAGATATGTACATTTATCTTAGCACAGCTGTAGCACTGAAATTCTTATGAAGTTAGCTTTAGGGTAGAACAAAAGTGTAGGGCGACTTTAAACTGAGGGAACTAAACAAAGTAAGTAAGTCAAAGTTGTCATGCCAAAAAACTTCCTCACGTTTTCTCAAGTCATATCAAAAGGTCTCCACGTGCAGTATAAAATTGCAGTTTTGGACCTACCTAATGCATATCCTTGCTTAAATAACTTTACATACGCATCTGTACAAAATGTTACAAAAGGACTTTGCTTGTTTTAATGCCGCTGCAATATAGATTCGTATATCGCATGGCAGTTATGGTGGCACTGTTTGTGTATCAGTTAGTTGAAATGTTAAAAGCTGCTAACTAAATATTTAATATTGCGCTTAGCAGAGGTTTTGATACTCGACAATAGTTGTAGGAGTTTTGTTTTTGTAACTGCGCATGTATGAAAGTGTGTATAGGATCTTTTTGGGTCTAGGCAACACATCAAACTGAGAATCGTTGGAATGTGTAAATATCTTGCATTTGTGTTTACATTACGTATGAGACGCACTGTGAACCCAATTTTTTTGCAAATCTGTAACATAAATCTGGCTGAGTTTTGAACTTGATCTCAATCGTTTTACTACTTAAGTAAATGATATGATGGTTATCAGGGTTGTAAAAGAATGCATTCATATGCGAGTGCAATCAGTTGAAGTCTTATACAATGACTTCAAATATCGAATGCACTCATTGACTCGTTTTTTGATTAAAGAATGAAAAAATGAAGTCTGAAGTCTTTTTGAAGTCACGATTTTAAAGTCATTTAGAGAAGTCACTTACTGACTTCGTTTTTTGAGTGAAGTCACTAACTATTTGCAACCAAAATTAGTTTACCATCATGTCTCGAATGCAACAGGTATTGACTACAAATGACTCCATATGACTCCAAATGACTTCAATTGACTTCAGTGAGACTTTTTATTCAATGAATGCAATACATTAATAACCAAAAAATTAATGATAAACGAATTCGAAGTCGCAGAATGAAGTCTGAATTATGATTTCATTTTTCAAGTCCCAGTCAAAGAATTCAAAAAATGGCTGCAATCATTTTGCGATTAATCATATGAATAATTATTGGAAAAAGAATGCATTCTTTTACATCTCTGATTTATATGTAGCCCATCTAAACACTCGATCCAGACCGATGAAGGTCCAAATAGACTGACAGTATCTGCTCTCAGCCGCGACTGTCGAGCCGATGAACCGGACTGTAGAAAAATTATGCTGGATAGAAGTGGAGTCTGTGGTCAACAGCCATAGCAACTTAAGCGAACAGAAAAATCAATGAACTGCCTGTGGTTGGATAAGATTATGCCCTGCGGAGATTCTATGTGTTAAGAAAATGACATCGCATTGTTTGCTGAGTTATTGAGTTCCCTGCAGGGTAAGTAGAGTTACAATAACTACAAGTAAAGTAAAATAATAAAAACTTCTCTACGCCATAAATGTTTGCGCATCATAAACATTTAGCTATTTCATGAAATGGTTATTAAATTTGTTTTTTTTACAAAACTTTTTATTTTGTCATTTTTATTTAATTTTTTTTTCTCATGCGCTAACATAAATTCATTTCATTCTCAACAACTACACCAACTGTACTACCAAAATATTGCCTTATTGCACTTTTCATTTGTTCATTGGCTTTTTACGCACCCCCCACCCCTACAAACAAAAAGTTGTGTTCACGCCATTTTGTCATCAAAACTTGTATTACGCAATATTCGGCGAAAATGATGAATTGTTGCATTTTATGTAAGTCACTTGCATGTTGGTACAAAAACAAATACATACGAACATTCCAATAAATCTACAGCATACTATTTCCAGTTATTATTTCGTTGTTCATGAGTTTAAAAGTAAGCGCCAATGTGGATGTGAATCATTTTAATTTTCTGTGACAACGCCATTTTACAATTTCATAGTTTTCTGGCAACATTCAGTGTACAATGGACGTCAGTCAGTTGAATTGAATTGGCTTGAATGTAGGTTATTTTATGTTCGAAAATTAAAAATTTCGTTTAAAGTATGAAATAACATGAAAAAATTTGGTTGATTGCAAAATTTCCACTAAAAGTAATAATAATGGAAAAGCTTTTAGAGGGCTTAACTCCCGCCAGGCAAGGAAAAAATAAAAAAATCTTGATATTGGTTATTCCTAACCAAAACAAAAAAATATTTCTTATGAGAATTGTTGAAAATTTTCAAAATAGTGCAAAGGTCATTTTTGCATAACTTTGTTGTGTTGTCGCTACAAATTTCAAACAAAAAAAAAAAATCGCTAGCCGAAACTCGTTTAGCTGTAATACTTGTTACAAAGTGACTATTCGATTAATCGAAATTGCGTTGAGTAATCGATTAGGTGAACTATAGAAATCAGCGTTGTTGTTATTATCAGTCGCCGAAAATTTCAAACAAAAAAAAAATCGCTAGCCGAAACTCGTTTAGCTGTAATACTCGTATCAAAGTGACTATTCGATTAATCGAAATTGCGTTGAGTAATCGATTAGGTGAACTATAGAAATCAGCATTGTTGTTATTATCAGTCGCCGAAAATTTCAAACAAAAAAAAAATCGCTAGCCGAAACTCGTTTAGCTGTAATACTCGTATCAAAGTGACTATTCGATTAATCGAAATTGCGTTGAGTAATCGATTAGGTGAACTATAGAAATCAGCGTTGTTGTTATTATCAGTCGCCGAAAATTTCAAACAAAAAAAAAATCGCTAGCCGAAACTCGTTTAGCTGTAATACTCGTATCAAAGTGACTATTCGATTAATCGAAATTGCGTTGAGTAATCCATAAGGTGAACAATCGAATAATTTTGAGCGCCTTATTAGGTGAACTATAGAAATCAATATTGAATGAATATTGGTTTTCATAACCGATTTAACTCTTCGTTATCTTGCATGCGTAGCGTGAGAAATCGGAACTTTTTCTGCACCAACGACTTTAACATGGCTCCCAGCTTTCTCCGCTTACACAAGGCTGCCTAGTCCTTAATCCATATAAACAAGATTGAACTAATCCCTTAAGATATCAAATAAATGAAAGGGTGTACAAAAATGTAACATAATTCCACTCTAGGATAACAAAGACGTAAAAATTGTTGTGAAAATCTGTGAAATTTGCTGCTCACGTCGATGGCAAATAAATAAATAAACTAACTTTCGAACCCTTATGACCTTTATCGTTTATGCGCACACAAAAGAGCGTAAACAAATAAAGACAATCCGCTTATAGAGAAGGACGCACACACACACACACACTTACACACGCCTAGCTTTTTGGATTAACACTTTCGCACGTTTCTTAGCGTTGCGTTGGCGTTGGCGTTCCCGCTAGCACAATTTGGTTACTTCAGTCACAACCACAGAAATTTATTGTTCGCACATTTTTCAGGTCAGGGGCGACAAATAGATTTTCCGTTACTGACATTTCGCTTGCTATTCTATATTCTATGGGTGGAAATTTATTTGATATCGTTGCTGTGCGTTTTCCCATATTTTTGATAGCGGGGGGGGGGGGGGGGACTAAACGGCAAGAAGGTAAATATAACAACAATCAACCATTTCTTGATTTAGCTTATCTAAGCGTTTGTTGGCAGGCAATCGTTTACGTTTTGAAAGGTGTGAACTGAATGTTTTTGCCAGTCAATTTGATATAAATACATCTGCATATTAAATGTGTGAAAGGTTGTAGGCGATAGTAAAGCGAAAAGAGTTCAAAGCTGCTAGGTGGGGGGATACATGAATGAGTTGAATTTTTAATGTGCCACCTTCGTCTTTTGTGGGAATATGCTGATGGTTATTTTAATGAGAAAAATGTTTGATTGTTATACAAGTGGGAGTAACAAGCTTTTATATTTGGGTTTAACATAACCCAAGAGGGCGCTCAATATTCATTTGGTGTAAGTTAAGTCGAAAAGGGTGAATATGACAAAATAAATATAAACAAAGGACTTAGATTTTGACTTCAAAGTGGTATTAAGTACCGTGAAGCTCCTGTATCTGAGCGTATTGCTTTCAAAACGGATAGAGTTAGAGCCAAAAAAAAAAGCTCTACAAGGGATTTATGAGGCTTCCCGTAATAGAAAATGCAGAAAAGAGCTAGTAAAGCCCAATAGATGAAAAGAAATACTCACTGAGTTGGAAAACCAGACACAGATTGTCTTTGCCTCACTTGGTGTTTTCTAATTTAGACTCCGACCGATGTGAAAGAAAAGCTTTTGAGGGAAGAGTCTTGATGCATATGTATAGCCCCTGGATATCTGCTATAGCTCTATAAATTTATAGTATATGGGTGATCGAGCCTTGCTCGGTATTTTTTAAATTTGCCGCATAATATTACTTATCAAGAGCAAAAATTCCCAAAATAGATTTCTAAAATATCGAATACTAACCACGCAAAGTCACTTAATTATTTAGGTAATGCTATCGGTATACGGCGTCATATACCTTCCGTTTGATACCCATATTGCCATTTATTGCTTAATATTAAAAAAAAAATTCTGAAAGGTGGCAACCCTCTAAGCTTGCTTTAGTGGCAACATCCAAGTAGAAAAACTTAGAAGGAAGCTAATCTCGATCTACCAAATTTAATCGAAATCGGTTTAGCTGTTCCCAAGGTAGTGGTCGATATCTGAAGGAATAAATAAAATGCGGTCAGATGGCAACCCTAGGTGGCAATCCTACTCGAAAATATTTTGGTTGGTATTCGGCCTAAAATACCTTTCATTTAATACACATACTGCTTAATATTTAAAAAAAGTTTATATAGGTGGCAATCCTGTAAACCACCCCAAGTGGCAACACCAAAGTAGTGAATCTTAGAACAAAACATATTACCTATATACCAAATTTCATCCAAATCGGTTTAGTCGTTCCTGAGATAGTAGTGGGTATACAAATACAACAAGAATAACTCGTTTAAAGTTATAAGATAAGATCAGTGCTCTACATCACTCATGACGGTTTTGGCGTTTAGGGATCATAGTTGACTTAGTGCTTTACTTCAAATTACCACACGCCATATTAAAAAAGTCAAGAACTTGTAAGACAATCCTCGTATTCTCTACTTATCTAGTAAGAATCTCGTTAAACCTCAACGCACTTTCAAGCAACCAAAGCCACATTCGGCAGTATTTAAAAACACTTTCTAGCAGGCGATAAACAAACGTATAAATTTACACGTTAAGTGAACACGTCTGTTCGGTGTGTGCTATGGCTAAGACTATTCACAATTTTGTTTTTGCCACGTGCACATGTCCACCTTTTGTGCCATGAACCGGCGCCCATTTCTGTAACCTCCCCCCCACTTGAACAATAAGCTAGCTAAGTGGAGTCAAATGTTATATACACACTGATATATACTGTCATACACATACATTTACCACACACACAAACACATTTGCCGCTACATACAAAAACAAATTTCAGTGCTTTGTGCTCTCACTATGATCATTTTATTGTTGCCTGCAGGTGGTTTTATTGCTTCAAAATCAAATTCGGATGCTGCATATCTGGCAAATGAAGACAACTGTTACTACACAATGAAAAAAAAAACAACAAAAAAGTCAAAAAGGAAGCAGCAACTACAACAACAACAAAAAAGAGAAAAGAAACATCAAAAATTACAAAAGCACCAATTCAGTTACAAAAGCTGTAAACACCAACACGAACACGAACACAAACACCAACAAAATTGCTATTTATCAATATGGCCAACGAGTAGAAAGCAGGAAGCTTACAAAAACAAAAATTCGTACTATCATAAAAAAGATTTCCGTAAAATTTATTGTGATTATTTTCGTGCAAGGTACAAAGTGGACGAATGGAGAAGAAAAAAAAAAAATTGGTCAACAAACGGAAGATGTTATTATAATGTTTGTTTTTATACCCACTTGCAACTAGTATGTTGATAATTTTAAATGTTTTTGGGAACAAGGGAAAGGACCTCCATGCCGCTGCGGACTACGGGTTTAGGAAATGCTGACTGAAATGTAAAAAGGTAAAGACGTGATGGTTGAGCTATGGATATGATTCCTTCACACTTGTTGTTACTCAGCGGTCCCATGTTAGGCACATTCGGCAAGGGACTATTACTTTTGACAGCACACACTTTTGTTGTTGCATTCTTCTCTTTTTTCCTTAATTATTTTCTGTCCGAAATCCATAAATTTCTTGGCCTTCTTGAGCAGGTTAAAGACCCTACCCGAATTCATTTCCGCCAACCATTTTCAGTAGCTCAACATAATTTAATTTTTAAACCCCACAACAGGTTATATATAAGTAATGTTTGATTTCAACCAAATATAAAATTGTTTGCTTGTTGTAAATGCGTATGAATGTATTATATATGTATGTGTATATGTGTGTCAGGTAACAAAGTGGAAATGTATGTATGTGCGAGCGAAAGAAGTAGCTCCTATGGCAACATTAATTGCCGGACCTGCAGCAAATTTATTGGCTGTTGCCACAAGGCAAACAATTGCGTACAATAAAATCAAAATGAATATATATGTATTAGCCTGTGTATGTATGTGTGTATGTGTGTACGTGTTTACAAAAGTTTACAATTTGTTATTACTTCGCTTAGCTTAAAGGCATTTAAGTCTTTTGAATTTTGATTGGCGCTTCAAGGTTTTGGCGAATTAGCGTTAAAAAGAAATATTTCAGTTGTAAAAGCCCTTAATAGCAGATATTTTGAATTTAATATATTTGTTAATGCAACGTAAATGAGATTTTTTGTTTAAATTTAAGTTTTGACTTTGGAATTTTAAGTTTAACTCAAGTTAGACGACAGCTCAATTTTTCATCAGCTTCCGAAGTTAAAGAGCTGCTACTTTGCTCAAACTCGCATAGACATTGATATAGCGATATTTGTCCATTTTAGGATGGTAAAAAAAGAGCTTCCCCGTACGAAGATCCCACAGGAGTAATAAAGTTACAAGCTAAATTGTGACCCAGACTGGCCTGCAACCAAAGCGTGGAGTGGAATCTCATTATATCTAACCCTCCTAGTAGCTGAATTTCAAATTAACTTCCTTGGACCTAGACATTCACTTCACTTTGTCAACATTGTTTTTTGCAAGTGAAATAAAAAAAATAACAAAAACAAATCTCAAAAATAAATTAGAAACAAGATAAGCCACCTAAAAATTTTTATAGTCTACATAAAATTTTAATGCTAATGTTTTGCTTTGCTCTTTTTTACGACTTGTATGAATGATTTCAGCTATTCTCATTTCTTTGTTGTGCCGCTTTCGTATAGAAAAGTCAATTTTTCATTTTCGTGACCTGCGCCGCGACTTTTGCAGCTAATGGGAGGAGCGCTTATCAATATGCTTTTCATTTCAGTGTTTTGATTACTTTTTCAACAACATTGTCTTTACAGATTTTTATTGTTATTGTTTCTTTATGTTTAGGTTTGTATGTATGTATGTAGGTTTTTTTTTATGTACAGACGCATATAAACTTGCCTTTGCTACACCTTCAGTGGACACTTTGCTATTTGCTGTGACAGTAAATATGTGCGAGTATATCGGTAATGCGGTTTTTATTGCTCTGTCATATATATTCTTAGGAATTTCTGAAACATACGACACACTTAAATGTCAGTATAATCGTCTGTTACTGGTCAGGTCACATGTACGAGTATTTACTTACCATGAAGCTTGGATTAGGTTAGGTTGAGTGGCAGTCAACAATTAGAGGAGAGGCACACTTTTTCTTTTTTTTTTGTTCCTAGAAAACAGTGCCACGCCCTGTATATCCACTACTATCTCAGGAACGAATTAACCGATTTGGATGAAATTTGGTATATAGGTACTATGCTTTGTTCTAAGATTTTCTACTTTGGTGTTGCCACTTGGGGTGTTTTACGGGGTTGCCAACTATTTCAATTTGTTTTAAATATTGAGCAATATATCGAAATATGGTTATCAAGTGAAAGGTATTTTAGGCCGTATACCAACCAAAATATTTTCGAGTAGGATTGCAACATAGGGTTGCCACCTGACCGCATTTTATTTATTCCTTCAGATATCGATCACTATCTCGGGAACGGCTAAACCAATTGCGATGAAATTTGGTAGATGGAGTTGAGCTTCCTTCAAAGTTTTTCTACTTGGCTATTGAAACTAGAGAAAGCTTAGAGGGTTGCCACCTACATATGTATATCAATTTTTTTTTCTAAATATTAAGCAGTATATGGCAATATGGGTATCAAACGGAAGGTATTTGACGCCGTATACCAACTAAACAATTTAATACACAACAGGTGTCGCTATAGTATGTAAGTTAACTCTTTGACAAACAGATGACGCTATGCCGATTTAGTTTGACAGCGACAAATTCGAAAAATACCGAGCAAGGCTCCGTCACCCAGGTACTTTTATTAACATACATATGTATGTATGTACTTTCGGTCACCCTGCTCTAAATATTAGTCGATAATTCTGAAACCGTTCGAGTTATCGAAGTTAGGAACATGCTAAATTTTAAATTGTACTTCTAGTAATTCAGCGCTGGTAGTTTTATTTAATTGTATTCAGCAGTTTTTGAGTGATACGCGAACAAATATACAGACAAACAGACAAAAATTTTAACAACTGTTGATTTGATACTCGAGGCGTATGCGAAAATTTTATTTATTGCTCTAAAGTAATATAATTAAATATCTGCTTCTGTGTAAATCCATTAAAGGACATACATACATACATAT
Source organism: Sphenella marginata (assembly GCA_951509765.1). Lineage (NCBI taxonomy): Eukaryota > Metazoa > Arthropoda > Insecta > Diptera > Tephritidae > Sphenella > Sphenella marginata. The sequence continues at coordinate 22,536,491 of OX608083.1, forward strand.
AGATATTTGCTCTGATTTGCATATCGAATTCATGGCGCTTTGGTTGCAAGATAATATCTAAATTTGTAGCAAACAGCGAAGCATATCTCTTCGCTATGTTTATTTATGATTATTTATGTACATTTGCTTTTATGTGTATGTACATATGTATCAATACTAAAGTAGCTAATGCTTAAATACTTTGGCCAAGTCTTATGTGAACGTAAAATGTTTTTCTATCTTCACCTACGGCAAAATTACAATTGTCAAACATCAAAAAGCTCACTCAAAAAAAAATAGAGTTTCGGCAATTCCAATAATTTTCAGCCAGTGGAATGTGTATTTGCATCAACACGAAAACACTTTTGTCTGCTTTTTCGTAATTTTTGCTCGATTCAAGTCGATTTCGCAAATACATATATTTCACACAATTTCATGCAGATAATGATGCACCTGTGGGTACTTTTCGTGCTCAAAAATGTTTGCATTTGATTTATTCCATATCTAACCCAGCAATCAAACGGACTAGTTGTGGACTACACCAAAACATTTATGAAACTAAAATCAAGTAGTTTGATGACAGCCAATTTTCCACCAAAGCAACTGGTTTTTTTTTAATAAAATTTAAAAGTCCCATGAGATGTTCATAGTTTGATTCGGACAATAGCGTACTAGTCTTCAACTAGTTTAAAATAGACCAAAAAAAATCTTAGTTCAATGATACTAATTGAAAATCATTTAAATGAAGGCGCGCTCAAAGGATAGGTCGAGTAGCAGCTGTGAGGTGTTGAGTTAGGTCCCTGTTGCTGAAAAAATGAGAATCAAAATAACTGAAAGAGCTTTTTCCACTCTGGCCATTTTAGTAGTCTGTTTCGCCTTTTTAATTTTACTGGTTCATTTTGAGTTCTAATTCTAGTACCTAATTCTAGTACACTGATTGGTCCTATTTCTGACTAGTTTTCTATTTTGCAGCAGGAAATCTTCATGAATGTGCATTTCAAACTGTATTTATGAGTGAGTATGACACATTAGGGTGGTCAAGAAAAAAATTAAACAAATTTAGCTGCGTCTCAAAACTGACATATTAAAGATTGATATCGATTTTAAACACTGTATGCATCTCCGAAAGCAGTTGAGATATAGAACCTAATCACTTTGCTAATTACAGCACTCATTATCACCTTTCGTTTGATACCCATATTGAACTAACACTTTTTGGGTCACCCTGATCTCCATCTCCTAATTCGACGATATCCCCGAAAACGGTCGAGCTTGTCAAAAAGGTTGGATAATTTTTTTTTAAGTTAGAAAATATTTTCGAACACAGCAGTGTTACAGTAGAACTTAGTACGAAAATAGTGAAAAGTGTAGGAAAAAAATTTTGTATTTCCTTCTATGAGCCACTCTAATGTTTCATGTATTCGTATAGGAGCTATTAAACTTTGCTCTGGCCGTATGGTTTTGTGGTCATTTAGAATATTTGCATTTGCTTGTTGTGCAAATTTATGCAAATTTTGTGGTGCAATTGTTTATGAAATGCGTGTGAGGCTAAAGTTTGGCTAGTTCAATGAGGTTTAAGTTTTAAATTTTTTGAGCAGGTGATTTTGTTTGGACGCATAGTTCAGATTTCATACAATGGCGAAAATTATAGTAATCATACGCCAAAATTATTGTATCTTAATTGATTAAGCCGTGACCTGAAAAGAGCGAGAACTTCGTAGGTGCATCTTGAGTAGCTGATGGAGAACCTGAAAATGGTATTAAATCTCATAAAAAAAAAATTAAAATTAAGAAAGAGGAAGAAATACCTAGAGAAAATCTGTAAGCAAGTAAGGGAGTCTAGGTGCGCGCGCGCTAAATAAAAAAAAAAAGTTCTGCTCAGTTGAGTATAAAAATTTAAACTGCAAGTGATTTTCCTCCCTCCCCTCCTACCCTACTCATAAACAATTCTTATCACTCAAGCTGTTTTACAGAGAAATTTAAATTATTTCTTTAACCGAAGTAAAACCAAGCAAATTTTCCACTTGAATTTGTGCGACCGTGAACTGTATGCTAAATTGAATAATTTGGTTTTTTCCTAAACAGACGAATCATACAGCGGGGGCTTGAGAGGAAGATGATAACTTGTTTCTGGCCAGTTGAATCTCTAACCTACGATATTTAAGCGTGCTGCTTGCTACTGATGGAATGTATATGTATATTTGCTTTTTATTTTGTGTTCCTTTATATGTTTGCATATGTGTGTTAGTGATGTAACGAATATTCGCATTCGCGTTAACATTCGGCAAATTTCTTCTTAATTGATTATAAGTTTCTATAGACTTTAATTGCGTTACATTTAAACATGGCATAGTTTTAAATATGATAGCTTTATTATTCGATATTGCCGCGCTGTGCCTTGCTGTCGAAAATTTCGTTGGTTATCGAATTTTTTGTGGAACACAATTTTGCCTTCGTCGTTTTGGCATTATTTTTTAACATAACTTCTCTGCACTGGGAATACGCTCTCTGGGTACTGAAATGCATTTTTTGACATCTGCGCAATATTTTTTTACAGTTATTTTATCAGCTGACTTCTCCGTTCAATCAGCTGCTTCGATAGTATATGTACTTATTTTGTTTTGCTAATTCTTTGGATGACATAAAAAATAAAAAAATATTAGCTTCATAATTTTTTGAAATTCAAAATTTTTCGAACGTGAATCTATAATATAATAATAATCATCATAATGAATCTATGACTGTTTTTGAAGTTTGGAAATATAAGTTACCATACATACATATGTCCAAATCGATCCCATCTATATAAATACATTTGAAGTGTCCAAAACTCAAAAACAAATTTCACTTTTCAAGTCATACGAAAATTACAAAATCACGCCTTTAGTTAATCTAAAAAAAAATTACTCAACATTTTTTTTAAATCCACTTTCAGTTTGTACAAATTTTGTAAATATCTCAATGCATGCGCCAACTACCAAAATTATTTAAGTTTCAAATCGCAACTTGCCTGAAGGATTGCCATCAATCATAAAATAGCCAAATTTTAGCAGGTACGAAATATTCGAAAAAATACTACATTCGTAACATCACTAATATGTGTGTATATGTATATCTTACTGACTGAGTAGCTGCCCACGTACATACATACATATATATTCGTCTACCTGTGTGCTTACTTCCCACTCGAAATGAAATTTTTGCTAAGCAAGTCCTTGAAATGCTATGCTAATATAACTAAGTGTGTAAGTGAGCTGGAAACGAAAGCAATGTACGTGTGTAGGTGTTTGTGTGTATATGTGTAGGAGTATATAATGTGATTCAATTGAATTTAGGAAAACCAGCGTAAGCTTTGAATTGAAAAATGATGGTAACCTCAGTCATAATCGTAAACGCCAACGCGTTGCATATTTTATTTTCCCCCCTCTTACCCACTTTCTTGGCCAAATATTTGTTACAGCTTTCTTGCTTATGATTATCATACATATTATTTTTTGAAGCACTTAAACTTTTCCGCCAATTATAATAGCATGACAATATCAATGAATAGCAAAGCGGTATGATTTGATAGATTCCTTTCAACGCTCAAACAAACCATTTAGCTGAGCTGTACTTCATGTTGAGTGATGAACGAGCGGAACGAATTGATAGAGACACCGGCATAGAAAATGTCTTTGATATTTGTCACGTGATGGTTTTTATATTCTCCCATGCGACATTTGAGTGACATTCTCTGACACTTGCCATACACATACAAACACACACACACATGTAACTAAGCGTATACGTCCTTCATAATATCGCCTGCTTGCCGCGCAACTGAATCCGTACAGCCTGCGGAGGGTGCTTATTGTATGTTGCTCCTTTTTGTATTTTGCTTAAAAATGATTTTTTTTTGTATTGCGCTACCTTTGTCTGCCTGTGTTGAGTTTGTATTGCTGATATGTAGGGAAGATTTGTAGAGCACTCAGATTTGAGTGGAACATGCGCAATGCACATTTTTGGTTGTCTCATTTTTTGTATGTAAAGTGTAAAGGAAATTCCTTTGCAGCACATTTTATGGTGTGTTCAGTGAGTGAATATTTGCTTGATGTTGTATTTGTATGGGTATTTCTATACTGCTATGAAATTATAGGGTAAGTTAGAGTTTGCAGAACACGAAATTTCCTTTCCAGCAGCAGACTCTGCTTAGCGGCAATTCTGTGGTAAAAACTCAAAAAGTCCCTATGAATGACGAACTAAATATCAAAGGACTACAGCGCATACGGCAACTTTAATGTGGACTCCGATACTTTAGTCTAAAGTTTAATCTATAATCTAGCCATCTTGAAAACGGCGCAATAAATATGGATGAATCTATGATATCTAAATAATAAGCTACATTATATTTCCTTTCCAGGATGGCTCTCTGAACGGGACCTCACATTTTCTCTTCATCTAATGGTACTTCATTCATCAACTAAAGAAAAAAAAGCTCTGAAAATATGTTTCCACATCTGTAACAAAAATATGAAATGATAACAAAATTATCCAGGTTAATGTAACCGAAAAAAAATAAAATTTATAAAGCCCCTAAAAGTATGCAAGAAATATGCAAAATCTATTTAATTTAGCTCTCTTTTGCCTATATTACTACATTCATCGACTAAAGAAAAAGAGCTCTGAAAATAAGCTTCCAGATCTGTAACAAAAATATGCATTGATGACAAAATTATCCAGGTTGATGTAACCGAAAAAATAAAATTTATAAAGCCCCTAAAAGTATGCAAAAAATATGCAAAAGCTATTAAATTTAGCTCTCTTTTGCCTCTATTTATACATATGTATATTGTAGGAAAATCAAGTATAAGTAACCACAATATAATCCACTTGAATGCAGGAAAAAAATTAAAATTTTTCAGCGCCTAAATGTATGCAAAACTTTTTTACCAGCACTCAGAATTATACTTCAATGGGTAGAACAAGTATTTTCGTGCAAAAAAAATTCTACCTGCTGTCAATTTTTAGCATAAATCAGCAGCAATCAAATGAAGAAAGTCAAGCAACAGTTCATCAATGTTTGCAGAAAAATTTTGCAGGCTGACTGAAAGCCAATTAGAGCAACACAATATCATGAATTTTCTAGCCGAGCAAAGCGCCAGTCAAATGTGTGTGCGTGTATGTGTGTGTGTCTTTGAAGTAGACTTGAGCTCATATAGAAAGCTAACATAGAATGATTTTTGACATTCTTGGTTATTAATTTGATTCGCTGCTTTGCTTTAAATTTCCTTTCATTATTGAGCAGACACCTAGGTCCATAGTTAGCCTAAATGTTATTAATGGTTTTTGTTGTTACTAATTATAAACTCAAAGAAACGAGGTGTCGAGCGAATTGAGTGTAAATTAAAGAAACACTCAAAAAAGGACTAGTTAGCTTTTTTTTTTTGAGATTTTCACTCATTCGCTGCAAAATTCAACTCAAAGCGATTGTTGATACTCACTACACGTTTACTGTTGCGCTCTCGAGCAGCTTGCGTGCTATTCAGAAATGTGTAAATATCCGTGACGTGCGGTCGGTGGCGGTACACACGCGTTTCGTGCGATGACAAATTGTTGAAATAGTTTTCTAATACTAATTAGTAATAAAAAAAGGAAATATCGGGAAACTAATAGTAACAAGTATTAACGATTGAATGGTGCCTAAAAGTATGCAACAAGAATGCCAAAAAAGCATTGAAAAGTCATTAAATTTTTGGGAAAACTTGTAAGTCTCTTGTTATGCTTTTCGTTTGCTTATTTGAAGCTTTGAAGTAATAAAGAAAAAGGAATTAATGTAAATGTGAATATAATTTATGAAAAGACATAACAAAAAAAGTGTCAGAAATCTACAAAAACGCGCTTACAAGCCAAGGTGATTCACAAAAATTGTGCGAGGAGGTTGCCTGGCGTAGAAGCAGTGTAAGGCAAAATATAAAATTAAAAGAAAAGCGCGCTCGCACACATGCTCACACATACATACATGGACACATTCACTGCTTCATACACAATGCGCAGTAGTGGCGAATGAAAATGAAAGCGAAAGTTGTGAAATAAAAACAAAATTGAAATCTGAAGTTTGAACATTTTCAAAGCGCAAACAGTAAAAGAACTTAAATGTGAGAAAGCAACAAAACTCAACAATAAAGAAGTTCAAAAGTAGAGTATAAAGAAAACTACAAAAATGACCCTTAAACTTAGTCAAGTATGGCATACATTTAGGCGCTGTGCACAAATAAAGTAACCAAAAGTAAGCAAGTGAACCAAACAAATTCCAAAGTTATACTCGACATTTGCTGTACTTAACACGTCGCGCTTCAAATGTCATTCGGTGCGCACAAAAGCATGCAAAGCGTTGATTGAGATGAATTTACAAAAAAAAAAAAATCCCTTTACACACGAAAATAGAAGACAAACTAGGTCAGTTTGCGTGTGATGCGACGTTCGGCGCGCTACGAATACGTGTGAACGCTAGCAAAAAGTGCATAAAATAAAAAAAAACGAAACAACAGTAATAAAGAAGAATTAAAGTGCATAAAGAAGAACAAAAAACTGAAAGCATAGAGAAACAAAATTTAACTAAAAAATTTTTTGTTAGTTCTAGGCAAAAAAGAGCGCTGTGCATGTGTGTGTGAGTGCGCGCAAGCAGGAGTATGACAGAGAGACACAACACAACAACGCTCCATGCCACATAGGTGAGTAGCAAACAACAAAAAAAAGAAATTGTGCAGAGAATGCTCATAAAAAAATATGCCTCAAAGTGAAACGAATATGAGAAGTAAACACAAACAATGTATGTATGTACATATGTACATATAGAAAACAAATACATAAAAAAACCAAACAAAAATATGAAACTTTTAAAGCCGAAATCACCTTTTGAAAATGTGAATTTCTTTTAAACCTTTGGCTCACAAAAAAAAAAAAAACAGAGAAAATAACACGCTCAAACCCTCTCTCAAGCTATAAAAAGTGTGGCATCAGCTGTGTGCACATGACAGCGAATGTCAGTGCAGACTTTTAGGCGCATTTTTTTTTTGTTAGCTGCATAGTTCATGTCACACTTGTTAATATCCAAGAGCTATACACTTTGTAGCCTCGATAGGCATGTGGTTAGCCGGCTTGCGTTAGTTTTTCTTCTTTCCTTTTTGATTTTCTTAGTTATTTAAAGTTATGCGTCAGAAATGATTTTTGTTTGTGTGTTGCTTTTTCAGTTTTTGTTTTTTTTTTTGCTTTGTATAAAATTTGGTTACTTTGTTTTGTCAAACTACTTTTTTTCTTATGCATATATCTGACATGCTTTTGTGCTTACGCTAAATGGTTTATTTGCATATTAAAGGGGTGACTTTTTTTTTGAAGCGCTACATTTGGGTGTGATAAATTAACACATGAACGTATAACTGTGCGCCTAAAAGTATGCACACTTTTCTAAGTACTCTTAAAATGTGCATAACAATGGATCCTGTAAGTTGTGCAATACTGACTGAGAATCTAAAGTTCTTCACAACTAGCCCCTTGGCCCTCGAGGTGCTGTAGAGTCTTATCACGATCTCTGTGTAAAAAACAATTGCTGGGCAATTCTTCGAGATTCGAGAGGCGCCTCATGTTGTTGTAGCTTAAGCTATTACCCAGTCATCTTATTTTGGGGGTGTTCGAACTAAGTGCGGAGCTCACTTCTGCTCCTTTGATTAAGCCGATAAGAAACAATTCTGAGCCGAATCTGCTTTGTTCAGGCATATGACCTGATTAAGATAGCACAGTCGGTGGTATAGAAGAAGGAAACATAAAACTTGTGAAGAGCTTTTTCACGTATTTCGTAAGGATAATTCCTAGTACCCCCGTTAGCATCAAGCCGTTAATTTGAAAAAACCAAGAAAATCTGTCTTTATTTTGTTTTCAATTTTTAATTTTTATTTTAATTGTCATTTAAAAAAGAATAATCACACAAGAATAGGAACTTTATATGATTAGCAGAAGAAAAAAAAAGAAGAAAACAATTTTTTGAATTTTTTCTTAATGCTACTCAATTAGTAGTTTGAGTTTTTTCAAAACTATTAAAATAATTATAAGGGATTGAAAGAGCCACCCAATCAACTGATTGCTCAATTTTGTTGGGTAGTTTCAAAAATGTTACTCATACGCCAAGGCATCACCTGCCAATTGTGACCTCCAGCTGTACATAGTATGTATGAGTGAATATTTAACAATAACTAAAGTATTTGAAGTCATTGCTCAACAGAAAAGTTGTTTTGTACTTTAGGGAACTAAGATAAGTGGCGTATAATAAGACAGAAAGATGAAAGGGAGACCATTTTCGTACTTTTTATGCATTTCTTCAAACCTCTCAATTGTAGTTTCTTTACACACAACTAGAGTAGATATGATAGGACTGCTCTTTTCTCTATCATGGAGTATGCTATACAAATTTAAACGAACTTATATTGAATTATACCACACTGTAAACGAAACGGAGTAATTGCGGACCACACTCTTTAGAGATTAGTCATAGTGTACTCGTATATACCTTAATATTTATACTTGTACGCCACACTTAACATATTCCCGGGCGCATAAAACAAACAAAACCCTAAAGTCTAGTGAATTTTCAGATCTCCAAAACATTGATGGTAATTCAAAACCGTGTCAACACTTATCAAAAAGCGAAAAAAGGTGCAAATATTTGATTTCATTGAGATTTGGTCAAACAAAAGTTAAATAGCCAACTCTAAAGCGAAAATCAAAAAGTAGGAAACAGAGAGCATGTTGAATATGCAGCTTTAACACTGTGTGACTGTATGTGTGTGTGTGTGTGTGATTTATTTAGTTGAGTTATGCGAGCGCAATTTGTCAAGGTGTTTGTGAGCGTAACGAAATGCTCAGCAAGTCATTGAGAGCGTAGAATCAAATTAAAAGTATGAAACGCATTTTTAGCCTTGAAAATTTAAGCTTCATGCGAGTATGTAAGTTTGTATGATCGTGTGTAGATTTTCATTTGAGTAATTGGTTGTAAGTGGTTGCACGTGTGTATGTATGTGTATATGTGTGTGTATAATTATTGTGCAGCATAAAACGTGGTGGGGGGTAAAACACTCGTAAGTGTAAAGCAAGTAGATAATGTTTATATAAAATATAATCAAATGGTATGAAAGAGCAATTTAGTTACTTGAGAAAATGTGTGGCTAAGGAATTAAAATTTTTTTTTTCATTTTTTCTATTAGTTTTATAAAATTTATTCATGAATGAAGATTTACTTAATTTTTTATTTTTATATAATTTAAATTAAATTTTTGTGCAAAGTAAAAGCTTTAAAAATTTACTTAAAAAATAATTTCAGAAGTGTATTCAAAGCACATAAAAAATGTGTTGCTGTCAACACTTCAACGTCACAATAATTTTTCTAGCTCCATTTCAGCGACTATTCGTGCTAGTTGGGTATGGTTTATTTAATTAAAATTGATGTGAGGTCATTCAAAATAATTGCCATACTCAATGAAGGATATTAGAGTGAATTGAATCTATAGGAATTCCATGCAGAGTGTGTGAAGAGGGCGAAGAGGAGAACAACATGAAATAAGCGAAAAAAGCAAAACAAGAAAGTGGCGCAAGACTTTCAGGTGGAAATATATGCAATTTTCGTTTTACGCATTTTTACGCATTTTTATTTCGTTTTATTTATTTTCACATTTTGCTATTCTCCCTATTTTCTGGTTGTTGCTCAAATGGTTGCCACCAACGTGAAAATTTATTTAAATTAAGTTTGGTATGCCAAAAAAAAAAAAAAATATTTTAGGTTGTGATAAAAAAAAAAATAAAAATTCTAGTTAAAATTCCTACAGAGCGTTGCCAACTTACGCTATTTTATTTATTATTTTGTGTATCTACTTAAAACTCTGAAAAGACTTGACTTAACAGAAAGACATTTTAAATATAGCTAACATGCAATACCTACTACTAAAAAGTTGCCACTAGTAGTTTTTACAGAGTTGCCACCTGTGCAAAATATTTAAAATTGCGTGAATTGTTACAATATGGGTATCAAAAGAAAATTTATTTTTTAACACATTTAAAAAAAAATTATTATAAGTATAATTAACACAAAGTGTTGCCACCTAATTCCATTATATATTCATTTTTCTGGATATGCGCCATATTTTCGAAAATGTTTTGATATAATTGAAATTTCGTAAATAAGTTATTTATTACAAATCTGAGCCAACTTAACTAAGTGTTGCCACTTAAAAGGTTATTACAGAGTTGCCAGCTTACATACATATAAAATATAGAAGTGCATAAAAAAATAAAAATTTTAAAGGTATAATAGTAATTTTTTAGCGATAGAAAAGTCGAACCAGAATCGGCCGTATTCAATTGAAGTGCTGCTGAGCATTTAACCTTTAAGATAAGCTTCTCTGCACCTTTCATAGGCTGCACAACTTCATTTTCTATTCACTTCAGAAATGTGTACAATTTTACTCAGATTGTACGCCGATGATAAATATTGCAAGTAATAACATTGAAATAATTTTAAGTTGTCAGTTAAGCACAAATTGAATTACATTGACTTTTAGAGCAATTGCTTGATGTCATTTGATAGACATGCATCTCCTTGCGCTTCAAAGTGTAAACGTAAAATATCAATCAATCATTCACCCTTCAAAGTAGCTTATAAGAAAAGGAAAGTGAAGCTTGCCCTAGAGTTGTTAGGTGAGGTCGCTTATGCAATGGAGAAGGTGCATTGGTGATGTTGGCCGCTAGTACATGGTACATACATACATACATACATATCTACAAAAGTCGTTGTTGTATTTGTTGTAACAGGGACAAATGAAATATGCATTATTTATGCGAATAACATTGAAAACGTAATGCACAGTTCAAGGATATTTTTACGTTACGCAAATATTCAAGTAATATGCAGCTACAATATACACACACACACACATACATGCACACTCACACACATGCAAGCACACACACATTTTAAGCTACAACACTACAACTGCATACAATAACAATAAAAGTAAGAATCCAAGGGAATACACAGAGCATGAGTATCACCCAATCATTCTGCTTGGTTTTATCCTTTTAACGCTCCAAACGTTGTTATTGTGTAATATTCTGCCGAAAAATGACTCATTTGTATGTATGTGTGCGTGTGTGTGTGTGTGTGTGATTGCAAGCATGCGAGCAAATGAGTGCATGTCCTTGAGTCGACAAATGGCAAACAGTAGCATTTGCGTTGGCTGTAAAGGCGGAAGTATTGATTTTATGCGGCGATTCTTGCTTGCACTCAATAGTTACTTACTACTACCTACTATAATTTACATACATACATCGTTAGTATCATCAGCAGCACCGCTAGGACATTGTTGATGACGCCGATAAAACTGAAATGATGACGATGTTGGAGAGCGCATATAAACGACCACGAATAACGCTTGGCTAATGCTCGTGCATTAAAAGTCAAACCCTGTGTAAGCGCTGTCACTTTTGTTGATTGCGTATACGCCATGGTGTACGATGAATGTAACAAGCATGCATGTACATATGTATGTAAGATGATTGTTAAAACGCATACAAGTGTTACGCAATTAACTGGATTTTGTCTAGGAAATAATGTGCGTGCACATGACGACTTAAGTAATACATATAATAAGCATGTGTGAGTAGTGTATACCCGGTAAGATATTTAGCTTTAGTAAATCTACAACGATTTTGACTAGTAACTTGATTGCCAAATTTTTGATTGCAATCACTAAAATTTTATTCTTTATATTTATTTTTGTCTTGATCCAACAATTTGATCTGCCAACAATTTGATCTGCGACTTATTTTGAGTCACATAATTTACCTCATTTCACTTTATTATTTTGATTGCAACCTTAATTACTGGTGAGTTATAGACTGCAATCACTTTTATTGTAAAATTTTTATTGGAATCTCAAAAAATTCTTTTAATTTTTATTTTTTTCTAAATATTTACGTTATTCTAAAACTAATTTTGAATCAAAGAATGCAATCTTGCAATTTGACATTTCTATTAGATTGCAATCTCAAAACTCTAATTCTTTATATTAATTCTACATTAATATGCACGAAATATAGGAGCAGTATAAAAATTGAAATTTGAAAGTACTGATGAACTAAAGACTGCAATCACTTTTACTGTACAATTTTGATTGCAATCAAAAAACTTTTATTTCGTATTTTTATTTTTTTCTAAATATATAATTGATTTATGTTAAATATAAACACTTTATTTAATCTGCAACTCATTTTAAATTACAGTATGCAATCAATTTGACTATAAAAAGTTGATTGCAATCTTAAAAATTTAATACTTTATATAAATTTTATGTTAATATGTAAGTTATATAAAGTTCAGTAGAAAAATTGCAATTTACAAGTAATAGTGAGTCAAAAACGGCAATCAATTTGAATGTAAAATTTTGATTGCAATCATAAAAATTTAATTTTTTATTTTAATTAATTATACTTTTTTTTAAATATAACAGCTTTAATTAATTCGAAAAGCAGAATGCAATTAATTTGAGTGTATAATTTTGATTGCAATCATAAAAATTTAATTTTTTATTTTAATTAACTATACTTTTTTTTTAAATATAGAAACTTGAATCTTTAATTAATTCGAAAAGCAGAATGCAATTAATTTGAGTGTATAATTTTGATTGCAATCATAAAAATTAAATTTTTTTTAAATTAATTATACTTTCTTTTTAAATATAACAACTTTAATCTTTAATTAATTCTAAAAGCAGAATGCAATTAATTTGAGTGTATAATTTTGATTGCAATCTCAAGAGTTTAGTTCTTCATATTTAATTTTATCTGAATCTTTGTATTTCTTTTGAATCTTCTAAATAAAATAGTTATTCAACAATTTTTTATGCTGAATCGAATTTCAAAAATAAAACTATTTTCAAAGCTTACAACCAGCAATACTGGACCTAGAAAAATTAATATGAAGTTTAAAGCTTTTACAATATTTAAAAAGAGTAAATTTTTTCCCAGCCTAATGTACGTATGTATGTATATATTTATTATCTCGTTTCACCTTTATTTGCTCTTTTTCGCTTTTTTATAATTTTTTTTCGCGTTGTCTGCCCTTTTATGCGCGCTTCAACTTTATATTTGATTTATGTGGCAATTTGTTACTGCAGCACAAAAGGATGGGCATGAAAAGTGCGACAGAATGGTAAGGGCTCAAGCTGCATGCAAATCCAACGTAGCATAAAGGGCAAGTGCAAGTGCACTTCTACACAACATAGACTAAGTGTACCATTAAAACACGAAATATGAGAAGCGCACGAAAAAATTTTTACTATACAAGAGAAGAATAGAGTGGTTTGTTATATGAAAATTATTGGTAACTTACTACATATGTAGATGACCAAAAACTATTGTTGAATAAGCGGAAGAGTTTGGAATACATAAAAGTGGTAAATTTTTAAAAATTATTTGCTGAGAGTCTACTTTCTAAAGTGCTTTCTTCATTTCGGTTTTTTTTTTGTACAATTTTCTTAAATTTATTTTTTAAATCTGGAACACCTTTTCACGTTGTACATGCGACTCGCTTATCTCAATATTTTTACGGCATTTCAACTGGCTAAACTAATTTGGTATAAAAATTAGAATTCACATTTATTGACATGTCCCACAGCGTTACTCATGCTTCCAAATTGACTTATCTGGACAAGGACGCTTAATTTTTTAATTTATGCAAGTCATTTTAGCTTTCAAATACTCACCGCCCCCCTCCTCCCAACCAATTCCCTTTGGTATTTCACCTCATTTCAAGCGGCCATTTCATGTTTGCCAATAGTTAAAGGTAGCATTCTGTCATTCGCTCTGCTCACCAACAGATAACAAAATTCAACTGAACTGCTATTTGCATAAATTTGCTTGCATACTTTTAGGTCATTAACATAGCAGACGATTTTATTACATTGCGCTTGTCAGTTAGAAAATTAAGATGTCTTTTAGCTGCTGCTTGGGGGCAATAATGAAAATATGAAGATACATATCAACTGCCTCGTGGGCAGTAGCTAAGGCAGCGCCAATGAAAAATTAAATATTGCGCCTAAAAGTATGCATCCTCTCTTCTTGTATATTTTGTATAGAGATCGGAATTATATGCAAAATCGTAAGCCTGAAAATATTGTTGTTTTTTTGTAAGTTTGCTCAACGGTGGTTTTTAAATTTTATCAGCGATCGAATGGTGGCACAGTGGGGTCTTTATACAATTTTTTCGACAAAAAATTCAAATTTTTGAAAGTTTTGATACTAATCCTGGCTAGTTTCTGCTTTTTTTGCTTTCGTTCTCGATAATTTTTCTTAGTTACTTCACACAAATTTTTAAAAAAGCTCTTTTCGAGATGCCGTGCCTTCGACAGCGCAGTTAAAATTTTTAGAAAATGTTGATTTTGATGCGCTCTAATTGTTTTTGAACCGAATAACCTCTCTGCTGCTAATAGGGTGTTTCACTGTTTTTATTTTGATTCGATTACTCGCTCGTTGGCCATCTCTTTAGTTTTCCATACAAGTAGCTCTACCATCTTTTCGACTCACACTTGATAGCGTCCATCCTAAAATCTCCCATCCCATACCTCCAAGTTGTGTGACCTTTCGGTTCACATTTGTCCGCCATACACTTTTTGTCAATCCTTTACTTTGCGCGGCTGCTCTGTAATGTTTAACTTTGCTGATTTTTTTCTACCATTTTTGCTTGTTCTCCCACTGAAAAATTAAATTCCATCGGTTTTGTGTAAATAGCAGCAGTTTCGCAAAAGCTATTCTTTTTAGCCCTCACTTTTGCATTCTTTATTCTTCGTCTGATTTTTTGCTGGCTGGCTGACGACTGCACTCTACTACTTTTTTAATCAGTGTCTTCTTCAAATGTTTGCTTTCAGTTGACCGGTCTCGTTTTCTTAGCCCTTGCCTGGAAGCATAGATACACCACACACACACACACACATTTATGTTCCTTACATTGCACTACTACTGCTTGCTCGCTGCAGCTGCTCCTTCAGTTCACGTCTATGTATGTGTATGCGTGTGTGTGTGAGTTTAATAAATTGAGGCACTCATTATGTTTAACTGATTTAAATTTACGATAATATTTATTTTTGCTCGACAAAATAAGCAAAGCTAAAACTAAGGAATATACTTACGTAGTTGTGCATGTATGTGTTAGTTAAGTTGTATGCTTGTGTGAGAGCGTAGAAGTGCACCAGCGTGCAAGTTCTTGTAATAGAAAATCATGTTAAAAGCTAGATAAAGTTGTAATAAAAGTAAACTTGTTTAAGACAACGCAGGTAAAGTAAATTTTCTTACATTTGTTACATCCTTCATTCTTGCGCGCCTTCCCTAGCATTATTGAAACTATGCGCATTTTTATTGCAGTACTTTAGGCGTTTGTCCCATTTGTGTATTCGCTGAATTGTTACGCGTTAAAAGTTAGTTTTTGCAGAAAAATTTTATGTCTACTTTCATCTTAATGGCCAGGCGATTTTTTTTATCTTTTAACGTTTTGCAAAAAGCGAGAAAATTGACGTTATTAATTGATGTTGCCGTAAACTGCGGTGGCAACTAATTAGCGCCTGTAGGTAGGCAACACTTTTTTGCGATATTTGTAGCAGAAAAGGAAGTATCGAATTTATTGCATTGTTTTTGTATTTCTAAAACTATGCTCTCTCGCTGATTTGTTAAGCTAATTGCGCTCTGCTTGACCGTTGACTAATTTGATTTTGTAAATTTTTCTTGCTTTAGGAAATCAAAATGTATATCGCTGAGGAGGGCTGGGGGGCTGTTAGAAATTAACTTCTTAGTTTTTCCGATTTTTTTAAATATGATCATTTCGGTATCACTTTTTGCATAGTTTGAGGTTCGAATTCTAGATTATTTTGTGATCATTTTGGGGATGACCGAAAACAGTGCTGAAATGTTCTCGAAATGATGTGTAAGTTTCCGAAAGAGTTTTGAAATCATGCTGGAAAAGCCGAATGATACCGCAGAGCCCGGAAATTATCGGTAAAACAATCCCGAAATTACTTGGAAATTGTCCTAAAATGGTCTCAAAAACTATCCAACAGATTTGCCGAAATGATGTCAGAAAAGCCCCGAAATTTTTCCGAAGTAATCCGAGTACTCTCCCGAATACGAGAATTTAGCAGTAGCAGGTGATCCAACGTCTCTTCCGTCAATTCCGTCAACTACCTACATATGTATACATATATGCTGAAATTAAAGTCAGCAACAGGGTATAATTTCGAGCGTCGACTTTATTTTAAGTATTACTCTTTTCTACATTTTTACCTCGTGCCTTAAGTTCGTTTCTGGGAACAGCTGTTGTAAATCAAGAATTTTCGAAATTTTTTTCTTATCAGCTGAATATTGGCAGATTTATAATTTTCTTCACAATTTTCATCTCAATTTTCTTTTTAATTTTTTTTTCCTCCCTTAAGTTTTGCAAGAATTTGTTGTATGTTTTTGTTGGCGCTTTTCATGTTTTTGTGTGTGTTTTCGTCCATTTTTTCGCACTCCATTGGTATGCTCAGTGAGTGAGTTTGTAAAGTTTTTAGTTGTTGTTGTTGTTGGTTTTTTTCAAGTGATTCATGTCTCACTTTCACTTCTCTAGTTCGCATATAAAAGCAAAAGCAATGGAAAACATACATACATATATACTATATACATACACACACATGCATACTCGAGTTTCTGGCATTAGTGAAGTATTCTCTCTGCTATCAGCTTTGGCTACCTTGCCAGTACCGATAGCCTAGCAGTTCAAATCTGGCAATGAAGTAAAAGCAAAGGCACAATTGCAAAGACACAATTTATCCTTGTAGCTTACACCTTTTCTTATTTTTAACCTATAAAATAGTAACTTTCGTATACTGCAGATGTGCGCAAGGAATATTTTTACATGACGACCGGTTATTGGACTCTTGGCCGGCCTCCATTAACTGATGTGTGCGTATGAGAATTTACCTTCATTGTGTCGATCGTATAAGCTCATTCAAGCTTGGCACTTTTACGCACACAAACAAACATAAATAATAGCGCAAATATGTTTATCGCTCTAAGGAAAGCTCTAGTTCTGAACTGGTGTGCTTGTAGGGTATTTAGAGCGAGTACTAGTTTGCTCGTAATCTCTTTTATTCGCATTCAATTGGCGAAGTCAACATGGCGAAGTTCTAAGTTGTGAAATTCGAAAGCTTTTTTACCATCCAAACGCCGTATATCATCGGCTCTGTAATAACGATGAGGAAAATTGTTTCTAGTTCTGGTGACTATCTCATGTGAAGGGAACTTTTTTCTGCTTATAAAATGCTTTAGCGTTACCCAAAAACTTACTTAATGCTCCAACAATATCATAGAATTACATCACTTTGTTCAGATTAAATAAAAATTAGTTCTCAATGAGCAAAGCTTTGCAGTAAAATAATAGAATTTGAGCGTTCAGTGGGCGTTTGGTCAGACTAAAAAGTTTTTCACAAATTCCTGACACGCATGGGCGCGTTTCACACTTATTCCATTTCATTAATTTACTCATCCCAAAAGTTAAGTATTCTATTGAGCTATTTACAAACAACTTTAAATCGTTATACTAATTTATTAAGCTGTTTTGATGTTAACTTTTGTTATTGTAGCTGCTAGCTGAATGCCAGTTCTTGATGCTGTTTAAGGGTTTGCTTTTAAATTGTTTTCACTTTCTAGCTACGAGCTGGCAGAAAATATACAAGAAATTAATTAAATTTTGAAAATCACTAAGCTAGCGGCAGTATCGATGCATTAAAATATGAATTATGTATTAATGAATAAGTGCTGTGTAACGCGTTGCGGCGTTGCGTGTGTGCGAATGATAGCGCAAGTGACTGGGAGTGGGGTGGGTGTGGTATCTCACCATGAGAGAAAATACGTAACTCAGATTGATTAGTTTGCATGCTTAAAATATTGTATACCATGCATTAGTGCAATACACTAAGAGTTAAACATGTGACCACGAGTCGAAAAAATCGATTAAAATAAACGAATTTCGGTAAATTATAATCGGAATGACTTGTTTAATATCCTTTAAAATTATATAGAAGAGATTGGTACTCAGCGCACCTGGCCCATATTACCTGAAAATATTATTGTTTGTAAATTTTAATAGTTTTTATTAAATATAAATATATTTTGAATGGGTTGGGACTTATTCTTTTGAAAAAAATAAAAAAAAATATATATAATAACAATGTATTGCTTGTATAACTTCAGGTACATAGATGCCGTGAGTGCTCTCCTCAGTTATCATTTTTCTTTTGTGTAGAGATAAATAGATTAGGGAAAAATCGATTTTTAGCGAAAATAATCGATTTTTATTAATAAATCGATTTTTCGATAACTAGTAATATATAATAATAATAAACATAATAACTAAAATATTCTCCGAAAATCGATTTTTTAGTAAAATAGTAAAAATAATCGATTTTTATAGATAATAATCGGTATGATTTTATTTTTAAATAAACATACATATAATTGCAAGGATTGTTCAGCGTTATCTAATACTTGACTAAATCCGAGATTAACTAGAAGTATTTTATGCGAAACTATGTGTTTTCGGTTGTAGTGTGCACAGAGGTTTACTAATTTTTTAGTCAGTCGCACAGATAAAAATATTAAAAAAACCATTTTTTAATTTGTAATTCTTATAATCGATATATATTAGAATACAATGCTAACTATGAGATAAATCGATAAAAAATCGATAATTAAAAAAATCGATTGCAGTGAAAATCGATTATTTTTAAAAAAATTGCTCTTGTTGTTGTTGTTTGAAATGACAAAAATATGCCCCGAATATTTGGGCGGGTGTGGTCGAAAGCGACACGGCTTTGGTGTATATTAGCCCGGATATGCTCCAGTACTCCCTTGTGGTACTGCTCGACTGCCTTGGTAGCGATTTGGTATGACCAGTCCAACCTTCTAGGTCATGTTACCGCTACTTCTTTAGGGAAGGGGAATATTAGTAGTTAGAGGTCAGCGGCATCATATCCATAGATCAATCATCGCGTGTCACGTCATTACTTTTGTATCCCTAACGCGCAGGAGTCATACATTTCGCTCAGTCGGGTCCCTAAATACTCCCCACCAAAAGGTCAAACACGTGCGCTACACATACTGCAAATCTAAGTGCACTCTACGATTTATGGTCGAAAACTAAATTTTTCTTAATTAGCACTTAATACCGTAAGACTGTGGGACAATGGTCTCACATACATACATGCATACACATACATATGTACATCCATGAGAAAGAAAATTATTAATGGATTAGTGTATACTTCACTACCAGAAAATGCTAATTATAAGCGATTAGTTAGTAACCACTTAAACTTTGTGAATGTATGTGTGTGAGTAGTAGGAAGTAGCTTAATGGTTCTTGCTGTTGTTGTTGCTGTTGCGTTGAGTAGAGAAATCGTTACATTTAACATAGCAACAAAAAGCACTCAGAATAATGACAGGTTTCTCACGCTACCCGAACTTTTAAAGGCGTAACAGTCATTATAATCTCTAGTATATTGGCATGTCGGTCATACACAACGACTTCTATTGATGGTTGTTTATTTGTGTTGTTCAACGTCGATTATATGTAGTAGGATATTTGTTTCGATTTTGTTGTTTTGATATATTGCTTCTGATTTAGTGTGAGGTCAAATTAAATGGCATTCGCGTGTCGTTTCAATGAATATTGATGAAGTGAGAAGCGAAATAATTTTTCTTTCTATTAAAATTATGACAGCGTACGCTTATTCATGGTTTTAATCGTTAGTTGCTTGCGTCAGCATTTTTGTGTTGGGAAAATTTTATGTGAGATAATCGAAGTGAGAGTTGTTTAGACGCTTAGATAGCAGTAGAGTGGCCATATTTTTTGTTGTAGATATCTAGATATTGTAGTATCATGGCCACGTCTAAATGCAGATTAGATAGGGTTTATACTGTTTGAAAAGTAATAAGTCCGCTAAACAAAATTTTAATCGAGTTCAAGTTCGCCAACTCCGAAAAAGCCAAGTCGTGTGCTGACCTTTTGTTTCAGGTAACAATTTTAGCTATCATGCCTCCAGTTTGGGTGCTATCCCTCAGCTATTCAACCGCAGCTAGATCAAATAATTGGTTTTAGAAATTAATAAATGTTTTTGTTAGATTCCTTCACACTTTAATTGTGTGGATTTGAACATTAGGGTGTTTCATATTTAATATATTTTTTTACTACTCTGCCCCATTTTGAAGAATGATGACATATGTATATATAAAATAAGGAACTCTTAAATTATAAGAAAAATCAAACCTTTAGTCAATTTAAATAGAAAAATAATTTTTTTTTCGCTTTGAGTTTTGATATAAAACTCGAGTAATGCAAATATTTTTCATAAAAATTAATTTCTTTCTTGCATTTAGTTTTTTTATTTGTCATACTACTTGCTTTTTTGTTCAAATTATGCACATGAAAATTATAAGGAAAATCAATATATGTATGTACACATTACTTTCTACAGATTTAGACTTTCATGTAAAAAAATCTAAGCATGAGAAACCCTAATGATTACATGCATTATGAATGCCAATCTCGTGAAACGTACTAGCGAAATCTCGTGTCGCAAAACACTTCAGTTCTTTCATAATATTCCCGAATTTTCGGGATTGTTAATTTTTTCGGGATTTAATTTTTTTTCGGGATTGAAATAAACTGTTGGAGTAAAGCGCATACCCTAAGTTTGAGACTAATTCCTACATTTGAAAATCAAATCCCGAAAATCCCGTAAAAAATCAAAAAAATTAACAACCCTAATACACATGTGTAAGCAAATTTGTGGGTGTTACATTCTTTTATTTCAACTTCTCAAAATATTTTGTTGATTACGTGGGTAATGAAAAAATACGCTTGAATAGGCATTGCTTCAAGTGAAGTGGGGAAAATAAAGCGTAGGTCTGTTTTTATTTCATACTTTTTTTTTAAACAAACTTTAATTAAAATACACAGCAGAGCATGTTTGCACATGAAATTGGATATTTTTCGTTTACAATAAAACACATGGCAACGTGATTCTAAATGAGTGCCAAAAAATAATTTATTGTTTTCTTTGGATAAGGTAAATGAACTTTCATTTAAAATTCATTTCGTTGAAGAGTCAAATTTAATAATTTATACCCGGTAGCAAAAATACATAGCTTTGAGATTTCGTGAGAGTGAAATCCCCTGAATATAGATTCTTCAGCACTAAAGCGAGCAGAAATTTCATCTTCTAGTTAGCTAGATTTTAGCGCTGGGCCTGCTTCTTCAAATTATCGGGATTTATTAGACCAACCAAAATTTCGTCTTCTGGCGGCCACCGTGGTGTGGAGGTAGTGTTGTCGGCCTACCACACCGAAGGTCCGGGTTCGAGCCCTGGTACAGGTTACATCAAAAAGTGGTTTGAATAAGTTTTTTCAAAACGGGGTCGCCCCTCAGCAGTGGTTTGGCAAACTCTCCGAGTGTATTTCTGCCATGAAAGGCTTCTCAGCAAAAATTCATCTGCTTTGTAGATGCCGTTCGGAGTCGGCGAAAAACCGTAGGTCCCGCAAATTTGTAGGAAAAATATCAAAGCGGCACCCCACCAATTTGGAGGTTGATGATATAACTGTTGTATATCGCGACATACTATATATATATATATATATAAAATTTCTTCTACCAATATTTGCAGAAATGATGCATCTTTTTCGGGACTTGATAGACCAAAGAGAATTTTTATGAAATTAAAGGGTGCTCTTCGGGAATTCATACATCCAGCAGTGACTTATGAAACAAAAGCCCTCCTTTAGGACCTGATAGATCATTAAATTAAAGCCTTTCTTCGCGACGTGATAGACCATGCCGGGCTTCCCTTAAATCACAGTCCCTTTTGGCTTCAATGCCTTCGTCACTTTGCAGCATTGAAGAGCCTGAAAGTTTCACCATTTCACTGTTGAAGCTTAGGACACTAAACTCAGCTTAAATCGATACTCTCTTCCTCTCGATTTTCTGCAACACGTCTCAAAACAACAACAAAAAAAAAAAACAAAAACTTTAATAGGTGCCACGCCATGGTAAGTGGATTATTCAAGCAAAGCTGCAGCTATCGTTCAATCCATTTAGCATAACTCGGGAGTAAAACGCTTATTGAGTGAAAGAAATGTGCATAGCATTTTAAAGATCACTGACTTACCAGCTGCGAATAAATAAGTTAAAACGCGCACAACAAAAAAACAGAAACATAAACAAAAACAAAAACAACAACAATATATTGCATTCGCTATCCTTACTTTGGCTCAAAGGCGATTACTTGTTGAAGCAAAAATTTATATCTCCATTTGCATCAACAGTACACTGGCCAAAGCGAGTCCAACACCACCACCACCAATACCAACAACAACGACGGACTTTACACATCAAACGTAATATTTTCTCATTCCTTTGCTGATGGTTTGATGCAAATTTCTTTACAAACGAGCTAGAGAAAAATGGGATTTTGCTGACTCAACTTTAGCGCTGGCAAAACGATTGGTGGCAGAAAGCGAATGTCAGCTAATCCCAGAGTTGCAGCAGAGAGAGAGAATGGCAAAGCAGCACCGGCGGACAAAGCAAATGTTGTTTGTTATAGTTTTGCAACTTAGCAACATGACAATACATTGAAATTATTTTGCTTTACATACCTTGAACATAAAGTCTGGTGTAACGAGGGGAAGAAGGTAACCTATCCGCTGCTCGTTATGCTGGCGGTGGAGTCATGAATGACTCTTGGCTACATAGTTATTTGATGACGATGAGAAGATACAGCAGATTTACTTTGTTTATTCCATGAATGTCACGTCGTAGTGCTTTATTGTATGTTGTTGTTGTGGCAACAAGCGTAGAGATATATTCAGACAGAGCCTGAGAAGCAAGCAAGCTGAAATGGGAAAGATGTCTTAAAAACTCTATCTACCAATAGTACCGTCGGATCATGGTAGGTTTCAAGGGTGAAGAGAAATTTTTGCTGGGAATGATGTGCTAACCGACGATGGGTTCTTGAGTTATGATGGGTTCTTGAGAGAGAAGCTCGAACTAAAACGGTTGGCTATCAACACTCAAATTCGGCTTCAGGTGGTGGCCGAGGGGAGTTTGAGTGCTATCGTGCGAGGGTTGCCAATTAGTCTGCATAGCTCAGAGCGAAGAACTTCGGAATACGTTCGAGCAACTGCAAGTTTAATTCTTTTTTCGAAATCAAAAAATGCAAGTCTTTGGTCTTTGTTGTTGTTGATTTTGCTGTAGATTGCGCTTCGCTGCGCTATCATAATTGTGAATATTCAGTTTGCTGACCGTAAGGATAACAAAGCTAAAGTTCGCACCCACTTCTCTGTTGGGGTTTACTTTAGAGTGCTTGGAGTGATGACGAAAAAAGTTCAACAACAACACCAACAAAACGCCGATTTGGTTCTTGTTGCTGTTGCTTTTTCATCGACGTTTTGTTTTGCATTCAATTATGGTATGCGTACTTTTGCACAAAACGCAGTAAACGCCAGTGCATACAACAATGTTTCATGATGCAGCAAGTCAACGAAGCAGACGACTCTAGCCGATGTGGGTAACTGGACACCATGGTTGGGAGCTTCGTTTTGCATGCGTTAAATGAATGTAAGAGTGCTGCGTAGGTATGTATGTGTGTGTAGCTATGCATACAAGTAACAGGACCGGGTTGAGTGAAAATAATGGAAAACGTTGCAAACAACAACAATAATAAACTGTTGCAAACATCACTACGAGATCTGTAATACAGCTTGTCAGTGATTGCTTTATTTTGCTGCATAAATTGGAATTTTCTTGCTTTGCAACATTTTATATACTTCGTATGTACGAGTATGAGTATTGCGGATCAAAGTGACTGTTTTACTCGTATTTGCATTTTCACGCAGCCACCCACACGCACACTTTTACACTCACAGCCTAGTGTCGTATATAAGCGTCAAGCAGACAGATTACATTTGGTCGCAACATTGTTATCTTTGCTCTTCCTTGCATGTTTCTGTATTGGTCCGATATAATAGGGTGGTGCATAAATAATCGATTTTTATTTTCGTCGATTATTTTTAGTTATCGATTTTTTGTTAGATTTTATTCATGGTAAACATCGATTTTTCAAACAGTCAATAACAAGAGTTACACATTTTAAATCGATTATTTTACTAAGATGTATATAAATTTTTCATTTAAAAAATCGATTTATCACAAGATAAAAAAAAATCGATTTTGAACATTCCAAAAATCCGATCCATGCCACTTTAACTTTATCGATATTTTTTTCTACCGATTTTTAGAAGTGGAAAGGAATCGATTCCTTTTCTAACTATCGACTATTTAAATTAAAGCAAACAAATATTAATCAATGTTTTACCTGCATATATATGCATCCAAAAGGCATTAAAAGGCATTAAAAAATCTATTCATCTCTAAAATATGTTGTTGGGTAATTGATTTTTAAGACTTATAATAACTTAACTTTAATCGATAATTTTTAAATATCGATTTAGCTATCGAGTAATAATTACAACGAGTCTTGAGTAAAGAAGTAACTTTATTTCAACAATTTTTTTTTTAAATTTTCTATTTATTTGAGCTTTTTTATGGCAAACATACCTTTTCTAATAAATCGAATCATCTCTAAACAAAAAAAAAACTGATTATTGACCATTCCAATATTCGGATCCATGCCACTTTACCTTAACCGATTATTTTTTTACTATCTATTTTTTGTATCGATTTTTATTATTAGAAAGAAATCGATCACTTTTCTAACTATCGACCTTTTAAATTAAAGCATACAAATTTAACATCCCTGAATCCAAAAGGCATTACTGGTATAAAAAATCGATTAATCTTTAAACAAAAAATAAGTTATTGAGTAATCGATTTTTTTCGACTAAAAATAACTTTACTTTAATCGGTTTTTTTTTTTAAAACCCAATTTAGTTAACGGGAATATTAATGATAAACGACAACTTTTTATTAAATGAATTACAACGATGATTGAGCAATCGAATTTTCTTACTAGAAGTGCCTTTATTGCAATCGATAATATTTTTAAATTATCTTTTTATTTGAGAGTTTCACGCACATAAAACATCAATTTTTTAATAAATCTATTCATTTCTAAACAAAAAAATTAATTATTGCCTAATTCAATATTCCAACTCGTGTTATTTTGCCTTAATCGGTTATTTTTTTGATTACTGATTTTTTGTATCGATTTTTATCGGTGGAAAAAATCGATTATTTTTCAATCAAACAGACACTATTCGTACAAAAATAGGTTCATCTTTAAACAAAAAAAAAACATCGACCATTGGGTAATCGATTTTTCTTTTCGAGGTTACATATCTACATACATATACTCAGAGTCTTTGTTAAGAGCCTACTGGATGAACAAAAACGAGTGAGAAAGGCGCGAGTGCAATGGGCTTTCCCTGCTAATCAAGGAGAGAGCTTGAAAAAAGCTGAATGACGGAAGGTTTTAAGCTCGACAGAGATCACTAAATTTGTGAAGTAGCAGAGCAGTGGAAGCATACTTAATCCATATCGATTTAAAAGATCACTGCTGGTGTAAAAGTTCTTTGTTATATAATTCATAATGCAGAAGAACTTTTCAAATTTTCATCCGTCAAATAGCTTTTCATGCAAATCTAATACAGCTACAGTTTGAGATAACGATTGAAATATGCATACACTTATGTCGAAGGCAACAACAATAAATAACAACAACAATAACCTAATGGATTCTAAGTTTCCACAGCTGCATGCTACTCGCACCTTGAACTAACACGCGAAACCAAATTCAAATCTAAGATTGCACATTATGCATGCACTTTCATTTTAGATACAAATATATACATACATACCTGTGTACATATCGCACCCTAAATCAAAAACAGTCACAACTCAAAATTTTTTTAGGTCGCTTTCTTGGCATAGATTGCCTAATAAAAAGTGGTGCAGCCAATGCATACAATATTTTTCTTTTTGACTATTATCGTTACTCTTTAAAGAGCACAGTGATGTCAAGTTTTTAAAAATCAAATCACTTTTGTGCGATCCAGAAGCAATTAACTGAAAGTTACTCGGATTTTGAGTTGTGACTGTTTTTGATTTAGTGTGCGATATGTATATAACTGTGTGCATATATGTATGCACACAAATGCAAACTATCATTCAGATGGCTTGAAGTAAATCGCCAATGATATGCTCGCAAAGATACGTAAATAAAATCGAAAATCAAAGCAAAATGTAGTTATGTTGTTGCTATTTCATTTTTATGCAAATTTGCTTTTGTTGTGTTATGCATGTGTACACATACTAAACACTATCACAAATGTATACAAAGCTACAATGCAGGGAACTTAGTAAATAGTTAGAGAGACACATTTCTGTTTCCGAACTCGATTTAGGTTTGACAAATAAGAGCTAGTTCGGTAGCAAATCGATCGCCAAAAGTTCAGCGTTGTAGCAATAAACTTATAGAGAAAGCTATAGAATTATGTTTATCACAAGATTAAGGCTTCAAGCTTGTGAAGATCTCTCTTCGCAGGTTTATTGTTTGTAAGAAGCCTAGTACTGCTTCCAAAAGCATTAGTTCTACACCACTTCCGTACTAGTGCTTTTTTTATCTATTCGATACTTTCAGCTTTTCAGCGTTTTCATGCAAAACGAATATCGCGTTTGAAACTTTTTTTTTATTTGCTATTTTTGTTGTATTCGTCGTTTTAGCTATTTCACTTTGTTATGCTGTCACAACGCGAGCACATAAATCAAACACTAGATTTTGTGCTGCCAGTGTGACAATCCAATTTTTTGTTTTTAGTTTTTGTTGATTCATACTTGTACTCGTATATGTATATTTTAAAAGATATTTAAATATATTTTTATTTTGTTTGCTATTTCATCGTTATGCGAAATTGCGCCATTACATGCATTCTCACGTTGATGTCTTTCATCATTTTGCATTTGACGCGCATTTTGTTGTAGTTTTTCACATTTTCACATAGCTTACATTTTTTTTTTGTATTTCAGCTTCACTTTTTTTTTTTGCTATTTTCATGTATTTCATATTTTCTATTTTGGCTCTTATCGCTGCTTTGGCGTTACATTTTCATATTTTCAGCTTAACTTTATTCATGTGATTTGCAAAATTTGTTTGAATACGATTTGTGTGTAATTTATTTTTTAACCACTCGTATATATTTTATATTGTTATTTTGTGTGTGTGTGTTGTTGTTGTTTGCCGAATTGGCAGCGTATTTGCCATTTCACATGGGGCAAGTATTTTAGTTGCATTGTATTATAAACTTGATATAAACATTTTGTGTGCATATTTCGCTTTGCGTGAAGCAAAAAGTTTAGCTAAAATGTTGCGTATACGCAGTGTCGAACGTTTTTAAAACGCTTTGAATAGGTTAGTTGGGAGCAAAAGTTTTGCAGTTTAGTTAGAAAGTGAATTAGTTTGTGGAATTTTGTAAAATTTACTCACAATAGAACTGCCAAACGATTGAAGTATATTGAATACTTTTTTAAGGGGGCGTGGCACCGCCCACAAAATCTTAAATCTTTAGGCTGCGTATATGTTATATAGTTCTAACTAAGGACGTCAAAAATTGGTGTGGAGAGATTCGATATCAATACCATACTCACCGAAAAAAATGGAAGTTATTGATCAGGGGGCGTGGCACTCACCACAAAAACATAATTTCACAGGCTGCATAGATCTAAAAGAGTTCAAGTTAATGACCTGAAAATTGTTATGGAGGTATCTGATATCAACACTAATCCAACGAGATAAAAAACGGGATATATAGAAAAAGGGGCGTGGCACCACCCATACAAACTTTATTTTATAGCCGTAATATCTGCAAAAGTGCTCATGGTAGGCATCTGAAATTTGGTACTGAGATATTTGCTCTCAATATAATAATGACGTAATAAATGAGAGCTATTAGAAACAGGGGCGTGGCACCGTCCACAAAAACTTTTAGACAATATCAATACCAAAATAATAATTTTTTTTATCAAATATGCGCTTATAATATTTCGTAAAATGCAATTTCATTATATCAAATATTTCGTTGCTACAAAATGAATTCTCTAAAAAGCTGACACATGTAGTATGAGTGACATTTCGGCCAATAATTTTGCTGCATAATGCATGTGAGCCGGAACTAAGCGGCGCAGATGCTAAGTATGAGTTGGATATATTTTAAAAAATTTGCTTCCACCGTCTTCATACAAACTGAACTTTCCTTAAGTGATGGACAGCCACATATACATACATACATATTATACAAAATAAACAATGTGAAAATTATGACAGGTTCTACTTGAATTTATGTCAGCATAGATGCATGTAGGTATGTTGGATTATGTATGTATTTATAAGTTGTTAAGCTGCAATTCAACGCAACCACAAGCCAAAATAAATTTTCGAGGAAAGTAAGTTAAATAAACGTATTTATTCAAGCATGCAGTTTATTTACAAAATAAACCCTTACCTGACTACAACAACAACATGAAACAAAAAAATAAAATAAATAAATAAAAGGTCAAAAGTGTGACCACAAAAAAAAAGGAAAGAAATCGCTTAACTTGCTGTCAAACTTATCCCAACTACTCGAATCTGTGAATGTATTGATAATAGAGTTAAAAAAGGAAGCTTGAAAATCCAAGTGTTTGAAATGAAACGAAACGATAGACTTAATGTCAAAAAAGTCATTGGAATGCTTTGCATGACAGCAAGCAAAGAAAATCTATATAGCATTGTTAAAGGCCAACAATAACAACTACAAGAAGAACAAAAACTATGTTGGTACTAGAAAAATATAAACGTACATATACACAACAACAAGTTGGTCCCTTTTAACACACCTCCCAAGCGCTATGAAAAAGTCGACAGTCAACTAGACAAACAAACAATCGAATCAAAAGACATGACAAGCGGCAGACAAATCAGTTAACAGTAAACAGCAGGCGTTGCAATAGCAAATAAAGTGTAGGACAACAATAAAGTATAACTAAAGGTAAAGAGAGACAATAGAATAATGATATCGTAGACGTAGAAGACAAGAGCACAGAAATAGTTGAACCAGTCAGTGCTAGCTGACATTGCAAAGTGGCGGTGCGTTTGGTTGTTGCCTTTGTTGTTTTGGAAAGAGCAAAAGATAGCTAAAGCAAATAAATGTACAATATATTCCTACAATGTGCAAGTTCATTTATTTGAATTCAAATGGTTAGATATATGTATATATATATTTGCGTGTTTTAGTATTAGAATGATATTTTTGTTGTAACTCGTAGTTTGACATTGATTCATTCTTTGTGAGGCCAAATAATAGTTCGAACAAAAGTTGGTTTTTTATTGATTTTTTTTTTGCTATTTATCATGCATTTAGCTGTGGTTTTTAGGGAAATATTTCAAAAGACTTATGTAGTTTACTTCAATAATACCATGTCTGCAATGATATGCAAATTTTTACCAAAATGTTACTCATACGCCGTGGCACACGGAATTGAATAAGAGCTCGTGAATATACCAGAATACTATGCTTATTTCTTTCTTTTGCAACCAACTGATTTGTTCTTATTTCAACTAGTCTGAAAACCGCATGCTAAAAGCTGTAAAGTTTTCAAAGGCCACACAAAAATGCTCTGTGCACTGTCAAATATTCATAGATCAGGTATAATAGTTATATAAAGCCACTCTCAACACCACCATCCACGCAATTGAACAATCTATTGTGTCTTCATCTCACACTTTCTTTTCTCTTATACCAACAAAAATCTCTGAAAATAAGTAAAAGTCACGACGGAATGACACGCAAAGCCTACATTAATTTCTTTCTGTACCAGTCATGTTTTAGGATTTGTTAGCTCATAAAATTTGTAGCCAGTGGAATAGAAGAAGCCTATGTTGCGTCATCTACTTGAAATGACAGAAAATTATATTTGTTTTCGTTGGAATTACGGATTTTTTTTTTGCTTTTACACATTCTATACAATAGACTTTTATCCTGAACAAACGTGTAAGTTAAATGTTTTTTTTTTTTTGGAAAATCTACAAAAATCCATTAGTTTTATCTGATTAAATTGGACTGAACAAATATTATTCTGCCAAATAAATGTGTTAGGAGACATTAAGTGACAAAAATAAATGGAAAATAAAAACACTTCAGATTGAATATTAAAGGAATTGATGGGGAGGAAAGTAACTCCAATCAAAAGAGAAAAAAGAAAAGGTCTGATAGGAAATCTAGGCTCAGATATAGTCGAACATATTTCAATATCTATGACTATATTCATATTCATATTCATATTCATATTCATATTCATATTCATATTTATATTCATATTCATATTCATATTCATATTCATATTCATATTCATATTTATATTCATATTCATATTTATATTCATATTCATATTCATATTCATATTAATATTCATATTCATACTCATATTCGTATTCATATTCATATTCATATTCATATTCATATTCATATTCATATTCATATTCATATTCATATTCATATTCATATTCATATTCATATTCATATTCATATTCATATTCATATTCACATTCATATTCATATTCATATTCATATTCATATTCATATTCATATTCATATTCATATTCATATTCATATTCATATTCATATTCATATTCATATTCATATTCATATTCATATTCATATTCATATTCATATTCATATTCATATTCATATTCATATTCATATTCATATTCATATTCATATTCATATTCATATTCATATTCATATTCATATTCATATTCATATTCATATTCATTTTGCTTGCTGGGATGCACTCTCGTATTTATCCACACTAATTGCCACCCACTTTGTTTCTCACTGCTCGCAACATGTGCAACATGCAACACGCAACAAAAAATCTGAAATCACAAATTAATATTTCAAAAGATTGATTTTGCTTTTCGATTACTTTCAACTGATTTAACTTCAAATTAATAAATAATATAGCAAATCCACAACAATGGAATTCATTTGCCATATCAACAGACAGAATGCAGCTATCCGCGCTATGTCTATTTCAGCAAGTAGTCAATCCATTGTTGTAATTACGCTCTATACTCATCAAATACACATGCTACATTGTATCCTCACGATAAGCTCGTTGAAAATTGTGCTGAATTGAGCATAGAATTGAAAATAAGCACTACACACCAATTGATGGGTCGATTAATCGAAGAAACGCTAGAAGCGCAATAATATCCGCAAATAGAAGCAAATGGACTCCATACATAAGTATGCTACGAGTATAATACATGGCGCAGTATAAAATAACACCAAACATAAAAGCCATATTAAAAACGTTAAGTACAACCAAAGCATGAGTGGAATGTTAAAATGCTTTTTCCTTTTATTTATTTAATTTTTTTCTTGTTTTGTTTTTGTTTGTTTTATTTAAGGCAGCAAACCATACTTAGCCGTTGTTACCATTACCAGTCAGCATTTAGAGCAGACGAAATAATGGAGATGCTAGTAACCTCCATGTGTGAGTGTGTATGTATTTGTTATTGTTGTTCCTCCAGTTACCACTTCAACTATTACTCCACTTCATGCTCCATGGCGCAGCACTAATTTGACGCGACGCAGTGCACACAGCAATGGTAATAATGAAAAAAGAAAACAACAAATGCCGGGATAGAGTTTCATGCACATGAGTGAAATATTAAACATATTGTGAAGATACGTCTGAGTATGTATGCACATATACTTATATGAATATGTGTTTGTCAGGGTGTTCCAAAATATACGCTAGAGAGGCGTGTTGAGCACTTATAATCACTTCAAAGTGTTCAGTTTAAGTATAAGGAAAGTTGCTTGGGTTTAAGTTACAGAAGACTTCTAAAAGCAAATTTCTTAGCAGGTGGGTTATGTTCAGTGTAAATATTTTATTTTATTTTATTTTATTTTATTTCATTTCATATTATTTTATTTTATTTTATTTTAATATCTTTTATTTTATTTTATTTTATTTTATTTTATTTTATTTTATTTTATTTTATTTTATTTTATTTTATTTTATTTTATTTTATTTTATTTTATTTTATTTTATTTTATTTTATTTCATTTCATATTATTTTATTTTATTTTATTTTATTTTATTTTATTTTATTTTATTTTATTTTAATATCTTTTATTTTATTTTATTTTATTTTATTTTATTTTATTTTATTTTATTTTATTTTTTTTTATTTTACTTTAATTTATTTTATTTTATTTTATTTTATTTTATTTCATTTCATATTATTTTATTTTAATATCTTTTATTTTATTTTATTTTATTTTATTTTATTTTATTTTATTTTATTTTATTTTATGTTATTTTATCTTATTTTATTTTATTTTACTATAATTTATTTTATTTTATTTTATTTTATATTATTTTATTTTATTTTATTTTATTTTATTTTATTTTATTTTATTTTATTTTATTTTATTTTATTTCATTTTATTTTACTTTATTTGATTTTATTTTATTTTATTTTAATTTTTTTGTTAGTTCAATTAAATTAAGTTTAGTTAACTTGACCTGAACCAGAAAGCGAGTCATGCATTCAATTTTGGCACTTCCTAATGTATAAATATTTGTTCGTTTGTAAGTTTGTTATGCATGTTTCATATGTTGTTCACTTGATGTGACAGCTGTCGAAGTTAGCAACTTTGCCAAGCTTACAACCGCAAGTACTCGTACCAACTCCAAATTTGGAAAGCTTTCCTCTAATGGCACAAACTTTCTGCATATAAGCATATAGTTAAGTAGTGTGATATATTAGGGCCTGCGAATTTGAAGAGATGGAGTTTATTTCAATGATTGGTGGGAGACCCAGACTCTATTTAATATTATAAGAAAAAGTTCTCTAGAATAGTTGGTTGAAAAGAGTATTTTTTTTTTATTGAAACCAAAAGTTATTGGAAAAGTAAAAAAATAATAAATCTTTGGAACATACTTAGTTGATCAATTAATTATTTCAAAATCATCCTTTCAATCAATCCTTTTTTTTACAAATCTTGTCTCCCATGAACATATTGAGAACTTCATAGAACGGCTTGTAGATACCAACTGAGTTAAGAGAAGAAATTTCTTTTAGTTTTCTCTACTCTAATGTGAACATGTGTACGACTTACATTTGTTGCGGCCTTATATTTGTTGTTACAAATGCATGTCGATTAGCATTTACATAAATCTTTGATTATATTTCATTTTTTTAATTTCTCAAACTGCTTTACAACTCCCTTCAATTCCTGCTTTTGTTGCTGTCTGATATTCTGTCAAACTTAAATGAGCGGAAGTGAGTGAAGTTGCTCCCAACTAAGTTTCGATTGGAGAGGAAGCGAGTGATGGTGGAGGGAGGTCTCATAAGCTGTTGTGCTTTTCATGCCGCACTCACTTTACCAAACGTTTGCATATTATTGACTATGAATGTAACTATTTACATATTCACATAACCGGCATACGTAAACACATTTGTATATGATAAAATGGGCCTGTAGGAAAAATCTATGTTCCTGAATTTGTATATTTCTGGTAGAGACTAATTGCACTCTTTTATGCCTAAACAGTTCCACTTTCTGCCTCCACGCGCAAAAGTGCAAAATTAACTCCTATAAGTATGCTACATAATTCAAAATTAACTTATCTCAACTAAGGAAGCAAAGGAGTTGAGTCGCTTGTAAATAAATCCCCTGCCAAGTTAATTCCTAAATTTCTCATTCAAAAACCTACACACGTTCATATAACTACATTCGTTTGTATACATTTTAGTTAAATTTGTTTTTGCCCCATTCAATTTAAGTGTTTCAATAGAAGCCTCACAAGCATTGCTCACTTCATTCATTTATATGCAGCTTTTTGTGTTAAGCATTCATTCAGTATTTTGTATGTTTGTATGCAAGTGAGTATGGTTGTCTGTGATCATGTGTATGACTTTTGTTTTTATATTGCCATTGATTGAATTATACTTATTATACATTATTTTCTTATTGCTTTTGAAAATTTGGCTCTATTTTCTTTGATAACTTGGCAAAGCTTTTAAAACTTTTAAGTGGATTTTGTGATTTATGTCGAATATGTGAATGTACAGCGTAGATTTAGAGATTGATTCTTTACATTTAATGCAATTATGGCAGCCTAATGTCAACAAGTTTAAGTTATTGAAGAGAAGTGCAAACGAAAATAAATGAATGTGGTATTTATTATAGTTAAAACGACGACTAGTTTTCTAGTACAACCGTTACAAGTTATTGATTAAATTATTTAAAGCATTATACTTTTATAACAACAAAAGCAAATGAAGTTTTAAAGTTGTTATTCTGTTACAAAATTTACTATACATTTTAAAATATTTTATTGCTTTGTTCTATTGCCCTCACAGCGCTATAGAAATATTTCCTTACTGTAAAATATATGCTTACGTTTAACCAGATATCTAGCAAATTAACAATGAAAATTTTATTCAATTTTATGTGGCAGATTTTTGTTGATGCGCATACAAACATACATACAAAACGATAAAAATTTTAAGACTCTTGTGTTTGCTTGTTACAACTGTGAATAGCATCTTTTCTTGTTATTTGCAATCTACAGATATAGTCCAATTAAAATTTTATTTTTTGTTCTAACAAATTTATTTACAGAGCACAACAACAATTTATTTTTATATGCTAAATAAATTTTATATTTTATTTTTCAGAATTCAAATGTGCAAAATTGGTAAGTGTCATTCGGAATCGCCAAAAAAAAAGGATAAAAATGAGAAATAGAATCGCTACTAATTTTAGAACTATTACCACATAATAGAGTGAGAGAAAAAGTGCCTCTAGCGTACATATATAGCTTTACAAACACAAAATGAATTCAATAGTTCACGGTTAGTACTTTTTGCTACCGGGTAAAAGTAACAAAGAAAGCGCAACAATTGGATAACGCAATAAGAAAATAAACCAATGAAAAATCCCATAATTTGTGTTGGCTCATAAAATTATTTTATTGCTTTGCACACATAGACACACAGTTTTATTCTTATGTACACACACACACACATGCATATATATGTTTAAGCATGTGTTTAAGTGTTATAAGGGAAGTTGTGACAGCTGCCTTAATATTCATACATTTCCACACAAATATCTATTTATGCACAATGGAATAGCATTTTAACCGCATATTCGCTTAATAAAACAAGCAATTCAACTCATAAAGGTAATATTTATGCATTATTATGTAAATATAAAAATGTATATAAATATTAAATGTAATCTTAGTGAAGCTTTGTTGCTTAACAAACAACACTTTTATTTTTTATTTTCTTTTTATTTGCGCTAGAGCATTTTAATAGCGCTGGATGAGCAATGCTGAATTCGACAGTTGCAAAGCCACTGTATAGAGCAGCTGACATGTGAAACAGTTTCATAGCCAATGTAGCTTAAACAGCTGTGCCTGAATAGCTTAAAAACAAATTACAAGAAAAATTTAATTAGTAAATTAATTGGGAGTTGCAAAAAAAAGTACATGCCAACAACAATGCTATATAAGTGAAACAAATTTTTGTAACCTTAAATTTCAGCTCAATTCGCTAGTTCAAAAAATTTTATTTTGCTTTTGTGCAACACATTGACGATAGATTACATTTAATTTCTTTTTTTCTCAAACATAAAAAGCTTGAGAACAGTTGCGAAGCCACCGTATAGAGCAGCTGACATGTGAAGCAGTTAAGTAGCCAATGGAGTGCAAACAACTGTTTCTAAGTAGCTTAAAAAATGCCATGAAAACAAAACAAAAAAAAAAATGAATTAGTAAATAAATTGGGAATTTCAAAAAAAGTACATTCCAACAACAATGCTATATAAGTGAAACAAATTTTTTTATCTTAAATTTCAGCTCAATTCGCTAGTTCAAAAAATTTTATTTTGCTTTTGTGCAACACATTGACGAAAGATTACATTTAATTTCTTTTTTTCTCAAACATAAAAAGCTTGAGAACAGTTGCGAAGCTAGTGGATCGAACAGCTGACAGTTGAAGCAGTTAAGTAGCCAATGGAGTGTAAACAACTGTTCCTACATACATACATAAGTAGCTTCAGAACAACCACAAAGAAATTAAAAAAAAAAAAAAATTATGAATAAATAAATTAATTGAGACTTGCAAAAATAACAAAAAATGCAATCCAACAACAATGCAATATAAGCTATAAAATTAAAAGAAAAATTAATTCAATATTACTTCACCTCAATTCACTAGTTTAAAAATTTGTCTATGAACCTATTTGCTTTTATGCAACTCGCTTACAAAAGATTACAGCTGATCTGTTTTTTTTTTATTCTCCACTTGTTAGCTGAAGTTATTTGTTTACATAGTGTTTGATTTTATTTGTCATTTTTGTTTTGAATTTTCGTCATTCCGTTTTGTTTAAGCGAATGCTTGTTGTATGTTCTCTGTGTCTGCCCTCGAGCTAGCGCCACTTAACAGGCCGTAGAATATGCTTCCGCTTCCTTCATGGTTTACTAACACATTGTACTCTATCCTATATTCACCAACTGTTGGCTAAACATTGAAACAGACTATGTCAATGACTTGGCAACGCCGACAACTGTCATCACAGTGGATTGGCAGACGTTGTCTTTGTTGTAGTGGTAAGTGTATTTACTTCAGTGACGCATTGCTTTGGGGTAATTAAAAGTTAACTACATCTACATACATACATACACACACACATACAAATATGAGTAAATGTGTGTGCACACTCTTTGGCGTCTCATAAAATGGTGTGCGGCAAAAGCGATTTATCAAACGAATTACAACAGCACTGTTGTCATATGTGTTGTTGTAGCAATAAACAAAAAACATCACAAAAAAAACAAAAAAAAAAAATTTAGTGACTCACTGTAAGCGCGCTTCAGTCAGCATGGGAATTACTGAATTAGTGAATTACGCGCAAAGTGTATTTGTCTAATTGGATGGCAATCTGAATTGAAATAAGTGGCTAAAATAAAATTGATGACACTTTTTGGTGCAGTTGCGTTAAGCTATTTCATTTTGAAAAACCACTGCTAGTTAAATGTGGTTGTGAGCGAATTAGGAAGACCGAAATTTAAAATGTATGTATACTAATTATACTGGAAATGTGTATGTTGCATCACGTTTTTGATCTAATTAATTTAATTTTTTGAAAAAATAATAATATCTAATATATACAATTTAATATAATTTTTCCCAATCCGTCATAACAAAGTGCGCGGCATTAAACTCCCATTTGTATGTGGGTGTTGCCACGCCCATTTTTGATTTTTCTCAAATTTGCATTAAGAATACCACTCGGTTATTGTAACTACCAAATTTCAGCATTCCATCTGCGTCAGTGAAGGAGTTGCGCCATTTTCTGTTTTCGTTAAACATTTTTAGAAATCTCTGGCACACAAGTGGGCGTGGTTGCTCAACGATTTTTGTTATTTTCCATGAACGTACTCTTTGCGCCCATAGTATACCTCATATCTAGTTTCGTGATTCTATATTACATGGTTATGAAGTTATTTGCTTGACTCATAAGTGGGTAGTGCCACTCCCACTTTCCAAAATTTTTTTTTAAAATTGAAAAAGAAAATTTATTTAATTGTAAAACTATATGAGTCATTGAGGTACGAGCGGTTCAGTACTTCTAACTTCTTTTCAGATAAATTTTGTGAAAAAGTAGGCGTGGTCGAAAAGCGATTTCGTTTATTTTATTTGTGTGTATGTATCATAACAAGTCTATGTCTATTACCAAGTTTTGTTATTCTAGCATAAATGGCTCGGAAATTAACCGTCGAAGTTTGAACAGTTTTTTACTCTTATGTGGGCGGTGACACACCCCTTTTGAAAAAATTTGGTGAAATCGTAAGTGGTCGTTTAATTTAATGAAGCTACCAAATTTCATTCTTGTTGCTGCTTTTATTATTGAACTATTTCATTTGATAAGCTTTTCAAAATTTTCGATATCGAAAAAAGAGGCGTGGTTTTGCTTCGATTTTTTTAATTTTAAGTAGCCACCTAACCTGGGCTGAAAGAAATTTGTGCTACAAACTTCATTAAGATTTTTACACAATTGAACGTGCCACGGATGGAAGAACCGACGGACATGTCTTAATGGAGAACTTTGCTCGATATCTATCTCTATATCTAACTCGTTTATTTTATAACGTTACAAGCAATTGTGGATATTTTTGACTTGGTTTTTATTGGTAGTATTTTTTTTGATTTCGGAAATGCAAAAAATCAAAACTTGCTTTGTGCTAGTTAGTATCTTACTAGTTCTCACTTCACTTAAGCTCTAATTCTGAAACAGAAAATCATTTCACTAATTCCTAAATTCTCTGCCTGTTAGTCTCTATACAGCATTCGTATGTATGTATGTATGTATTATAAATATTGTTTTTGGTAAATCCCTAAAATTCGTTTTGTGTTAAATCACGCACACACACACATCATATTTAGTTCACACACGAAATACGCTAAATCCGCAGGGACAAGTGTAAAATTGAAAAGCGAGACACGTAATTTTGTTGCTATTTGCTAAAACCCTCCAAATGCCGCTTGCTATATTGGAAGGCGTAGTCTTAAAGAAAAAATTGCGAATTTTGTTGCTTAATCTGCAAATAACTTTGTTACGTGTTAGAAAAAAACTGGTTGTGGCTATCGTACGACTTTACGATTTATAAACTTTTTACGCGCGTTATAGAAACAACGAATAAACGCGGAGAAAGCTCAATTGATTTTGATGCGATTCTTCTATTATGACCAAACATTATGTGAACAAAACTATAGAGCTTAACACCACCACAAGATATAAGAAAAAATGAAACACACAAACTCAAATTATTATATGCACAATTGCTTAGCTGTGGATTCAGCATGACAATCTCGAAACGAAGGTTGAAAACTGTCAGAAGTGCAATCCAATTAATTGTTGGAAACAGATAAGCTTTTCAAACTTTCTTCTTACGTTTTAACTTTGAATAAGGTATGGGTCAGCAAATATTTTCATATGGAGTTTTTGTTTGAAATTTTTTTTTTTTTTATTTCGTCTTTGGTATTGTTGTTGTTGCTCTTAGTTATCAAGAGATTTTGTAATCCCAAATGGGTATATTGTAAGCAAAAGTTTACCATTTAACTAAAATATTTAAGAATAGTAATAAATAACTTTGTTTGATATAATTCCGGAGAAAAAGTAATCAAAAATGATGTGGAGCATACTTGGCTGTACTGATTTTAAATTTTGCGTAGTAAAAAATTTTTTTGAGGCCCAGTCTAATGTATACACCAGAGACGCCAAACCCTGGAATCCTTGTTTGTTTAGGCGCCAAAGATACAAATATTTTTATACGCAGCTGTACTAGTTGGCAAGGTATTTTAGTATTGTCCAGGGGCGGATCCAGGATTCTGCGAAAGGGGTATATTCGTGGGCTCAAATTTTTTTTAATCATATATCAGGGGCATATTTTATCCACAGTTCTTGGAAAATATGACTTTTTGGTATCCGAAAAGCGGAGTGGGGTCGAACCGAAGAATGATCGATCCGCCCTCTGTAAAAAATAATCGAAAGTTTTATACAGCAAAGTTCTCAGAACGAAGGCAGGTATAGATTAAGACATGTTCGCCCACCATGGACACGATAACTTGAAAAAAAAATTGAAAGATTTGAATGTAATTTCGAAAAAAGATAAGTTTACGGCCAAATAAGGTTACGCCCCCTTTTTCGATATCGAAAAATTCGAAGAATATAAGAAATGAGATAATTCAGTATAATAATGAAATTCAGTAGCTTTATCAAATTGAACATTCTCTTGACAATCTCACTAAAATTTAGAAAAAAGGGGCGTGACATCCCCCACATATGTGAGGGCACAACATTTTCAAACTTTGATTGTTAATAGCTACCGTTTATGCTAGAATAACGAAGATTGGTTGAAATACAAAATTACTGCTCAACAAATTCTAAAAACAACGTATATATCAAACCAACCTCGTACCTATATTCACATTATTCGTTCCCTTGTTTTGAAACCAAACATTTTCTTATAGGAAATTTTTTTTTTTTTTCTGTTTGTTTACCAACACTTTTCGATTACAATAACTGGCTTAGTACTTGAAAGAGCACGTACCAACTACAAAGCTTTTCACAGTTAATACAACAACTATAACATGAAAGCATTTTGTGTTAGTGCTTCTGACACTTCCTGTGTTTTGTTCATGTTTTTAATTTCTTATTTCTGGTTAAACTTTGACGCCAATTTTCCAGCACACGTTTCGCTGTGGTTTCCAGCTGTTATTGCAGTTTGGTTATTATTTCATACACGTAAATGTGGCCAAGAAAAAATATTGAAATTGAAAGAAAAAAAAACAAACGAAACGTTAGCGAAGAGTTAATGAAGGTATTGTATATTTGGAAAAGTATATGGTTAAACGATATAGACAGAGGAAGAATACCTTCAGCCGCAATTTCCCAGTTAAGAAATAATCAAGAAAGGATTAAGCAAAAGTTTAAAGTCTTCAAGCAATTTCCGGCATCATCATTTTATGATTTCTGTAAGGTTGCATACTTTTAGGCATTTTTCGTTTTGCATACAAGTTCGATAAATATGTGGTGTTGTGCACAATTGCTGATAGTGTTGAAGTCAACCAAGTCACCAAGGCAGATGTCTTTGGCCATAGTTCCTCAGGAATTGAAGTACCAACGTAGGTAAATTCTATTATTATCCCCCCCTCCACTATCTGTGCACCATTGCTTTATTTCTTCGTCTCTCCTGTTCCTTTCATTAATTCGCATTTTTGCAGCAAAATCGTGCAAGTTTTGCATGACCGCATGAGCAGAGAAAATGAAAAATCAGACAGCTTTCTTTGCATTCAGCCTCCAATTATACAAGGGAAATGCTTTTATTTCGTATTTCTCAAATTTCTTGTCATTTTGCAAAATCATAACATAAAATTCATTGCTCCATCTTGCGTTACGTACGCCCTTTCTCACAAATTGGACAAAGCAGAAAATATGCAAATTGCTAAGGGTTTCAAATTTAATGAGTAGAAAAGTCAGAGTTGCTATGGTAAGGTAGTTGAAGTAAATACCCAGTAACAAGTTCTTGTTGGCATCATTTCGGGAATATTTTAGTACTTTTTCAGGGATAAATAAATTATTAAATTGTTCGGTCGTTTAGCTCTTGTCATGTACTTTCAGGATCATTGAATTGTTTTTGCAATTTTTCTTTGCTCCATATCCAGAAATGTTCCTGAAAATAGTCCCGAAATGATACAAAAAATTCTCAAAATAATCTCAATTTACCGTAAAATGGTTGCGAAAAGTTATGCTTGTAAAAAGTCCCGAAATCTATACCGAAATTATTCTGAAAAAATCCCGAAAAACTAAGAAATGTTTTTGGTTAGAACAACATCCTAGCTCAGCTGGAAGCCTAATAAACTTTTTTTCAAAGAGGTTGTTATTAAAGCTCACGAATTGCCTGTTCAAAAAGGATAGTAAACTAAAATTTGTGTCTGTTTGTCTCTATGTTTGTTTCCGCATCACTAAGTAAATACCCTATAAAATTGAATGAAATTTTCACTATTGCCTTGCTGGAGGTCGTTATTATGATACTGTTATATAAAATAGATTTAATCGAATTTGATTAAAATATTGGCCTCACACTCAAACATACACTAAGCACCCATGACCAAACATTATACATTTTTCTTTCTAAAGTTAGCTTGATACTCACACTACTGGGTATAAAACTATGTATCTATCACA
Source organism: Sphenella marginata (assembly GCA_951509765.1). Taxonomy (NCBI): domain Eukaryota; kingdom Metazoa; phylum Arthropoda; class Insecta; order Diptera; family Tephritidae; genus Sphenella; species Sphenella marginata. Next base: position 22,578,401 of record OX608083.1, read on the forward strand.
CAATGAGGCAAAAATTTACATTAATACAACAAAAGGCATTCAGAAAGCTTTGAAGCAGAAATTCCTAATGAAAGGCTACAAACTGGCACACAACTAAGGGTCAAACCCCAAGCACCTTGCGCATCCAAAAAAAAAAAAAAAAAAAAAATTAACAGTAGATAAATGCCCCCAACTGGGCTGTATCAAATGGTGCCAACGTTGTATTGTCAGTGTACAGCGAAAGCAACTTCAAAGGCATTAGCACAAGAAGTTGATGCTGAGAGGTGGATGCTCACAGGTAACCATAGAGCAACACTAAATAACTGTACTTTCGCCTCGCTACACACAAACCTTCAGCATATTTAGTTACGTTACAACGTCTAAATGCTCATAGCGGGAAGCAAAGAATAGCTTAACAACAACAAATTCTTAGAACTTCTTTTAGAAATTTATATAACGGTAAATTGTTTTATTTTTAGTTACAACAACTCGCCTTTACAACAACATGTAAACATACATACATACAACTAATGAGGTTTTGTGTAACAGAAAAAAAAATTACCAGCAATTGGAGCGTGGCTAATTAAACTCGTATTAAATTTATTTTAAACGGAATTCACACTTTGGTTTATATTGACGGTGAATTTTTCGTTGAATTTCTCTAAATATGAAATATTGAAACTTTTTACCTTCATGCAAGGCATGCAAATCTAAGCTAGCAATGGTAGAAAACTAGAAATAATAAATAGCCGATTTTTTTTTCGCAAACACTTAGCGACTCGTGAATAAAATAGCAAATTTTTTTTTTCAAATAACAAATTTTTTCATGCAAGGCATGCAAATCTAAGCAAGCAATGTTAGACCACTTAAAATAATTAATAGCCGAATTTTTTTTCGCAAGCACTTAGCGACTTGTGAATAAAAAAAAACACTTTTTTTTTCAAAATTTTAAATTTTGCTTGAAAATGTGTGCTGTTCAATTGAGGTATAACAACAAAATTTTCAATGCACGCTTATTTTTTGTTGTCTTAAAAGAAAATTAATTTTTTTTTAATCTTATTTAAATTTACTTTGCTAGCTGGCTTTCGTGAGAACGACTCAAGTTCCACAAATTTCAACCCTGAAAAAAAAAAAAAAAAAAAAAATTGAACAAAAATGTTACTCAAATTGCTACTCGCAAGAGAATTACAAGAACACGATAAAACAATTTTCAATAGCAGCAACAATATCAGCAAATATACACACGTACAGCAGAATTGGGTTAAGCAGCTGTTCGCTGTAAAAAATATTTCGGTTTGTTACTACAACAATTCAATTTTAACTTTTAGTTTTTTTTTGTTGTATTTCTTTTTAGTACCCGCTCGCCTTGACATTTCTCAAGCTATTATTTACAACGTAACATTGTCTTCTAGTAGCGCGCTCGCTCATGGTCGCACTCTCAATATGCCAATATCAACAAGCGTCATACAGCAAGCAGCTGACGTGCAACGTGGCGTATGAGTAACATTTAGCGAGTGAGAGGAAATTGAAAAAACAAAAAAAAAAAAAAACAAGCAAAATAAAACTGTAAAAAGTCACTTTTAATTGAACTACTTGCCTACTGGACCAATACACTATAAAAATGCAATAAATTTGTTATGTTCTCATTTCACTGACTTAATTGTTAACATTTGCCGTGCCATAGCGGGGGGGCATGCGACGTTGTTAGGCGGGCAGCCTTCGCTCGTGGGCACTTGTCGATGACATAAAACGAAGGCAATGCGATAATGAAAATTGAAAAACACTTGAATCCAAAGCAAATTGAATTTGTTGTATCAAATGTAATGAATGAAATACATACCATAAGTCAGTGACGGGACCGAGGGGGCAAAAGCAAAGCAAAAAGTGGCAAGTCACCTTGACTTTTGACACTCGCCTTCAAGATATATGAATCATTTTCTTTGCTAATGATGCAAGCGTGTACAATAGAATGTTCGAAAGTATTTGTATGAAAAAAAAAATTAATTTTATTTGAGATTTAGAGTGCTTTTGCGACAATTACTTTAAAACAGTTTTTTTTTTGTATATTTACACACAATGAGATTGATCAAATTAGCTCTTCTAATATACAACGACGAATTCTACAGCTTAACTTTGTTTGTTAATTTCCCACTTTTGTAGAAATATTTTAAATTCGTATTTCCAATTTTTTATGCAAAAATTTCAAGAAATCCCTTCTCTCCGCCATTGTACCTCGTGGATGTAGTGCAGCTAATTTCAAGCAATAGCGTGACTAACTCTACCATTATTGTTGCAATAAAAAGAATATTCTAAAAACAGCAATTAAATGCTGTTAGCTATGAGTGAATGAACCTTTTGTGTGCTTAACTAAATCTATAAAAACAGCAACGTATTCACATAAACGCCGACAGGTATAGCAGCAACTTAAATGCAGTCATGTCACTACGTTTGAAGACATCACAAACCATGTCACACTAAAACGAATGACAGAATGATATTATAAGGCAGAGTACCGTTAAGAATACACACATGTACATCATCTCAGGCATGCACATGAGACTGGCCCAGAAAAAATGGATTTTTTGCATAATTAATTTATTGACTGTTTTATTTATTGTTTACTTAGACATTGAATTAAACATTTTTAAATAGAAAAAATAAGGAACAATTAAAATTTGAAATAGAAAAGAAAAACTTAGTAAAAATCTGCAATATTAGTATTTTTTTCGAGAGAGAAAGATACAGAGAGAGTGAATAAAAATAGCAGTGTAAAATTTTTTTTTTTAAATATTTTTTTTTTTCAAAATGAATTTTTTTTTAAATAAATAATAAAATAAAAAAAAAATGTGAACTTGTTGCAACCAAAATTGTGAGTTTGCTATATTTTTTTTGCTTTTATTGCCAAAAAAAAAGAAATAAAAAATTTTTTTTCCGACGGGAAATAAGTATAAAACGGCCACACGATTTTGTCTTTATTTTTTTTCCAAATTTTTGTTTGTTTCAAATTGCAAAATTTTTTTTTAAATCAAATGTGAGCTTGTCGCAAACAAAATTGTGAGCTTCCTAATTTTTTTATTGCTTAAATTTCCAAAAAAATTTTTTTTTTTTTTAAATTTCATACGACAGGAAGTAACTATCAAAAAACAGCGTTTACTTTTGAATTCGGTCATTGCCAGCTTCGATTTTTTATGCTACATTTGCATTTCTAAAAAATTGAACAAAAATATTTTTCAAAGAATAATATTTTTTTTTTGTGTCAGTCTAATAACAATACCTAAGTAATTCATTAAGTCTAACCTACTAGTTCCTAAGCCATTTCACAAGTAGTGGTACCAATTTGAAACTGAGCAAGCTAGCAAAATATGGCTTATCAAATAAAAAAAAAATATATGTACAATTTCCATATTCGTAGAGAGCTTTTCAGATTTTGAGCTTTGTGTGAGTGAGCTTTTTAAGCTTAGCATAGAATAATTTTTCCTTTTAAGCGTGCAATTCAAACTAACAAATTTAGCTTTGTTAATCTTTTCTAGCTAGTTTCTAGCACTTCTGCTGATGGACTTAGCTGCTGTTGTGGATTTGTGGTTTCTTCAAGTGTACGCTTTCTCGGACTAGTTCTGACAGTAGTTTCCAGTAGTTTGCTAACTATTATTTCTTCTGTTTGGTCTCGCATTGCAGTGGAGTAATTTCTGTGTATTCTCATTTCTGTGTGACAGTAGTAAATTGGAGTAGTGTATGTGACAAGTCACTCAACTAGTCAACCGCTGACTTCAATATACACGTATGTATGTATGTATGTTTGTATGTGTGCCTATACATTTATACGGTTAGCTGCTGTTGGATGCTGATTATTTTAGTATAACGTTACCTTTGTTTGCTACGTGCTTAAGGACATTTCAGTTGTAGCTACTGTCAACCTCACACAAAATACAAACTTCGAAAATCTCTTCGGATACAACTTACATACATACATACATATAAACATATACATACAAATACAATACATAAGTAAGTGACATCTGGCGCATTATACTTGAAGTTTCAGCTAGACAATCTCCTTCCCCAATTTTGTGACAAAAGCAACATCAGCGTCATTGCTGTCGTCTGTTGGCTTGTGTTGGTCTCAAGTATAATCAAATATTTTCATCATTCACAAAATTTCTAGTCGAATTTGCACAACACTTGGCTTTAGTTAGTTACATTTTGTTGTGTTTGTGTGCGTCTGTTCGTACATTCCTTTTACGTAGTATTACCGAATTATTGTTAATTGAAAGAAAATAATTATCAAAAGTTGTTTACAAACCTACAAACTAACACTCGTCCATGCTTACAACACTTGCAACACATTTCAATTGAGCGCTCAAGTAATTACGAAAATGAGCAAATTTACAACAAGACAGCAGCAGCAGCAGCAGCACAATTGCATACAATTCGAAACAAATGAACTCATTTGCAATGCCAACATTTTGTTGTTGTACTTAATTTCTATCACAACAAATACTAATAGAAATTGAAAAATTTTCGCTGATGAGCTTTTTGCTGAAATTTTCGTTTGCTGTGTAAAATTTAAGTGTTGGGTAGATTAATTAATTTTAGTTAGCATTAATATCAATCTTACTTACAATAAAGGTCATTTTGGATGCTGAAAAGTTCAAGGATTAATAGGACATTTTAAACTGTGAAGATCTCTATGGAAGTCAGCTAAATTTATAAGTCGCTGTTTCTGGAATCAATTAGTGGAAAACCATGGCTCGTTCTAGAGGTGTGACTAAATAATCGGTATATAATTTATTTATAATTATCGATAATTTTTCTGTTTTGTTATCGAGAGTAAACATCGATCTGACTAAATAATCTGTTTTCACTTTAATCGATTTTTTGTAATTATCGATTATTTTTATATTTTTGTTATCGATAGTAACCTGACTTGATTAAATAATCGGGTTTTCCATTAATCGATAATTTTTGTAATTATTTTTGTTATCGATAGTAAACATGGATCTGACTAAATAATCGGTTTTCATTTTAATCGATTATTTTTATAGCTATCGATTATTTTCATATTTTTGTTATCGATAGTAAACATCGACCTGAATATCGATACATCGACCTGAATTTTTATATTTTTGTTATCGATAGTAAACCGACCTGAATCAATAATCGGGTTTCACTTGAATCGATTTTTTGTAATTATCGATTATTTTTATATTTCTATTATCGATAGTAAACCGACCTGATTAAATAATCGGCTTTTCCATTAATCGATAATTTTTGTAATTATTTTTGTTATCGATAGATCTGACTAATTATTTTTATATTTCTACTATCCATAGTAAACCGACCTGATTAAATAATCGGTTTTTCCATTAATCGATTTTTTGTAATTATCGATTATTTTTATATTTCTATTATCGATAGTAAACCGAGCTGATTAAATAATCTTTTATTGAAGTCTTTATTCACGAGAGTTGAAAAAGAGATGCCCAAACTAAGTTAAAAATATCAAAAATTTATGAAGGTAAGATATTTTATGAAGCTTTTTGAAGTTAACTTCTTAGGCGGCGATATGAAGTTTTTATTGAGAGTAAAATTGAGAAAATTGTATTGTAATAGATGATATAACGGGAACTATGCAACGGAAATAGAATATTGGTTGTTGTCTTTGAAATCCTCACTACTGCTGCGTAACTAGATGGCACTAGAAACGCCAAACTTGAAAAGGACGCTAGATGGTGCACACCAACACACACACACACTGTACATAATTCCCTGCCAACCATGATCGGATAAAAATCTGGATAATCATTGAGTCGCGCTTACCAAAAAAGAGGATAAAAAAGTGGGTAATTTTGTTCAGAGAGGCTCACTTTTTACCCATGTTGAAAAGATTTTTGCGTGTAAGTGTGAGAGCATACTTTTAGGCACTTGTCGTTTTCCATACAAATTCTAAAAATATGCGTTGGTGTTAGTAAAAATTTGTGAATTTTTGGAATCAGAGTTTCACCATGGTTAGCCATGGTTGGTAGGGTTGCCTTTGGTGCTGGTTAGATTAGTACAGTAATTATGTACATAGTTGATTTTTGTTGCTGCAATTGTCAACTCATTTGTTATTGTCATGCTTGTTGAGTATAATATGTTGAATAAATAGCTATATTAAATGGACCTAAGGTGGCTTTATGTATGCGTCCAAACCACAACTGCATATAACATCTAAAAATCAATTAGTTTGGCCTAGGGTGTTCATCACCAACTTTTATAGTTTTAAATAATTCTTCGGATTTTGTAAGAATTTAATTCAAGTACATTAGAACTGGAATGTCCCCCCAAATCAATAAAATTCAATCCTCAGACTCGGACGGCTTGATTTTATACCGGCGCATAAATTCGTTCTACCAGGCACGCAGAAAAAATGCGTGCGCGGATGCTATTTGACAAAAATTTCTATTCGCCCCCTTGAGATTGAGACATGCCTTAGGTCGAATTACATATTCCGTGAATGGATGAAATTGGTTCCATTCCATGGAATAAATCGAAATTAGGTAGGTAAGTTTGATAAAGTCGATAGAACTGATACCAATTATGCCCGTTCTTAAAATCCTTATACGAGTGGTTTCATAATCCTCATATAACTCTGTTGAATTTTAGCGGCCTAGCATGAATACTTCCAGAGATATGCAACATGAAAAATCCCATTTGTATGTCAGGTGCCCTCACCTTTTCCCCTATCCCTCTTAATTCATCCATGGGTTTCTGTTCTAAAGTTGGTTATGATCGGTCAATCCGTTTAGAACGCAACTTAAGTTATGCATACATACACACATACAATATTTCAATCTTATACATTATATATCGACAGCCACACTGCAAAACCCTGTATATTCAAAACCAAAAAGTTTTCAGGAGAGGGAAAAAACTGTAATAATTATAACGTATATATATGAGCGACGGCTATTACATTTCACCACTGGAAAGAAACGGGAAGTTGTAACCCGATTTTGACTGAATTTTAATGTGCGAAATATCACGATCTATGGGAAAGGCTCAGAACCTTATTTTTGGAAAAATAGTGACTTACGGGGTTTTGCAGTGTGGCTGTCGATATGTAGTAGAGGCAGACGTCCTGTCTAAATGCGAGCTCACTGTCCCCCCTTTTACAACTCTCCTTCCAATCTTTCTTCGCCTTCACTCTATCTCCCCCCTTTTTCTCTTCATTACCCGCTTTCCCCTCTTCCTCTATATCCCATTCGTATTGGCCCCTGTTAATTTAGGCATAATTCTACCCACTTACCAAATTTGAAGCAAAACTCACAATGCATAAGATATTTTTGAATGGATCGGTTCCCTGGTCCACTTCCCGGAAGTAAGAAATTGTGAATCTAAACAATTCTCGAATACACCTTATTCATATTTCGTTATTTCTGAATTTAAGAAGTTAACTTCTTTCACGTGTACTGGCTACACGCGGTTTTTTTTGCTTTTGTTTTTGTAGCATCCTAATCTTTTACCCAGAACCAGGATACCGCTTAGCCGACAAGTTTGGTGACTTGAAATTTCCTTACGAATCCGAACTTTGGTGACAACTATGGTTTCCGAAATTTATCTCAAAATCGACACAATATCATTCGTACATTCCCTGCAGGGAATTCACTGACACTCACACACACACATACACCTTTTCTCCAAAATACAAATCATTGAAAGTTATTTGCCCTTGCAATGAACGACACCGCTGCTGGTGGCACTGCACCAATGAACGCATTAATTATTTACTTGTTGTTATATTCTGAAAGGAAACATATACAGAAATGCATATTTAATGACGCATAGCAAAGAAAAACCGCTGGTTACAAAAATATGTGCCATGTAGCTGTCCTTAAAGTTCAAGTTCATGATTTTTTTTTTTTTCAATAGAAATATGAAGTTCAGAAGGCATATTGTTGCAGAGTTGCTCAAATGGCCTTGCTAATGGCTTACAGCTGTGTTCACAATTATAGTAGTGATTGGATATCTGTTGAAGAAATAAGAAGAAGCTATCTACACTTCTATAACACCCCTGCGGGTTGGGGCCTAGAATATGTCCGCGGTAGGCATACCGGTCGTAAGAGGCGACCAATATGCACAAAGGTAATGATGTGCAACTCGATGGTTGATCTACGGATATGATGCCTCCCACCTCTCACTACCCATCTTCTCTTCCCTTTCGGTAGGAGGGATGACATGACCTAGAAGGTTGCACTGGTCATACCAAATCGCTCCCACGACAGTCGGGCAGTACCGCAAGGGAGTACCGGAGCGTACCGGATTCATATCCGGCCAAGGACTGTTATTTCGACAACACTCCCCAAAACCTTCGGGGAGTGATTTTGTTGTTAAAACAACAACAACAACACTTCTATAAGGTGAACCGTAAGCTGCTCAGCCATCTTATTACGAAAATTGCCACAGCCCTCCACGATCCTGTAGTACCATGTGATAGCTCCTAGAGCGTATAGAAGGAGTTGACTATCTGAAAAGGTGAAGACCTCATCGGTATTGATATTCCTTGTCTAAGATATCTCTACAGCTTCCTATAACCACTTCGAAATTTTTGAGGTAGGCTATCAAGACTTGTGGCCTCAAATCGGCTGTGCAGCTCAAATAATCACCCACCGAAGCTGCTGTGAGTAGTTGAGTTATGTACACTATAGTCCCAATTGTCCCAAATATTCATGCTGTTTAGTTTGCTAGTTGATTTTTGTTTATTAAATTCAAACTAATTCGGTCTACCATATCTGCCATGTGAGTGCAAAAGTTTACTCAACGAAATGCTCATCTCATGCAAAGCCTGAACTGAACTTTCTCGTCATGAGCTTCGCTGTTCCTTCGCAGCTATCGAGCCTGTCGGATTCTCGTTCACTTTGTCATGGATTGTATTTATTCTTTCTCATTCTTGCAAAGATAATGTGACATGGCAAAACTGCTTCAAAAATTCGCTATGCATTATTAGCTAGTCCTAATCAACATTAAAATAAAATAATTTAATAAAAATTGAAATCAAGCAATGCTATTAAGTGCAGCTTACTGCTAAAAGCAAAAAATTAAAACACAAAAAAAAAATTTAAATAAACTTTATAACTCAATATAGCTATAGGTAAACTAAAACTTTATTTATATTGTTCACAAAATATATAAAGTTTTTTATGAGTTTTCGTAGAGTTTTATGGCCACTTTGCACTCGCCACGCTGTCAAGCAAACTGTGAAAGTGTCTATTCTCTGCCAAGTTCTCATACTGGCAACTTTACCAGCGCAATGTTTTGCTGTCAAGTTACTACCTAAATACATACAAACATACATACATATGTATATATATATATGCGTGTATGTATATTGCATTAGTTTTATCATGTTTATACTGTTTGCTAAGTTTTTACTGCTAGCCACTGATGACTGCCATTGATGTTGACGTAAATTACAAATGCTGGCTTAGACGTTGGTTGGAATGTTTGAAAGTGATTGGATTGCATGTGATGGGGGGGGGGGGGGTTTGAGTATATGAAATGTGTATGTAAGCGTTGAGTAATGCAAACAGCCGTTTCAAGTTATTTTTACTTGCACATTTAATCTTTTAATATTTTAATAAAGTATAAGTATAATAATAACTAAAGTAAGAGCTGACGGTGCGTTTATGTGTTGAAGTGGTGTTGTGGAAAAATGTTGTAAACGTGTCTGCTGGCACTTCAAGTTTACTTTCATGTTAGTCCAATGTAATAAATGTCAAATGCCAACAAACTGTCATTGATGTAACCATTCATTTTTGTAATACACTTCACTTACCTTACCTTTATAGAATACGTGAGAGAGGGAGAGCTATAAAATTATAGACCTCATTACTTACAAACTTACCAGCGCTGCGATAATGAAAATATATACATACATACCTTACTACACCTGTATCTCTAAGCACATTAGACTGTGCAAAAAAAATAATATATATTCACGACTATAAATGAGAAAATGGAGAAGTGGGCCCCGTCGCATAATTTCACATTTTTACTTCAAAATTTCTAAAAATGAAAAATGAATAAAGGTAAGAAAGAATACCAATCAGTTTAAGGTCAGAATTTGTTTTTTTTTTGAAAACTATTATGAAAAAAAAAGTTATTAAAAGAAATAAAAATAAATTATAAAAACAATAATAACTTTTCTTTGCTTAAATTATTATTTTTTTGCCAAATAAAAAAATTTAACAAAACAATAAAATTTTTTTTTTAAATTTAAAACAATAAAAATTATTGTACAAAAAGTGCAAAAAGAATAAAAACAAATTATAAAAACATTAATCAATTTTTTCTTTTACACTATATAATTTTTTAATAAATAAAAAAAATGTAAGAAATAAAAGATATTTTTTAAATTTATAAAAATTAAAATTTTATTAAAAAAATAAAAATAAATTATAAAAACAATAAAAGCTCTTCTTCTTTTAAATTATTATTATTTTTATAACAAATAAAACAATTCAATACATGACAATTTGTTTTAAAATTTAAAACAATAAAAATTTTTGTAAAAAAAAATGCAAAAAGAATAAAAATAAATTATAGAACAATAATAACTTTTCTTCTCATAAATTATAATTATTTTTTTGACAAATAAAAAAACAATTAACAAATAAACATTTTTTTTTAATTTAAAACATTGAAAATTGTTGCAAAAATAATAAAATAATTTATAAAAACATTAATAACTTTTCTGCTTTTAAATTATTTTAATTTTTTTAACAAATAAAAAAGATTTTAAAAATTCCGCAAATTAAATTTTTTTTAATTTAAAACAATACAAACTTTCATAAAAAAATAAAAATAAATTATGAAAACATTGATAACTTTTATTCTTTTAAATTATTCTAACTGTTTTAACAAATAAAAATAATTTAAAAAATTTAAGAAATAAATAAAGAAGTTTAAAAAATAAACCAAACAAATGTTCATTAAAAAATATTTAACAAAAAATATTGTTATTATTTTTGCCCTTGCACTCATGTTTAGTCAAGAATATTTTGTAAATTCAATAATTTTTAAAAACCGACTTGATACAATATATATAAAGTTTGATCACGCTGAAACGGCTCACCTGATTTTAAATTTTATTCAGCACGGTCTCTAATGAATTTACTTTCAATGTATGTGAATATATGTAATTAAAAAAATATTTTTTCTTGTAGCAGCCTAATAAAAATATAGTGAATACTACTACTTGTTCTCTTAACTTTCGTGCTTATTTTATATTACTTTAAAGTCTTTATGAATTGTAGGAATCAATTGAAAAGCAAATTATCCTAATATTTCCTTAAATGCAATGCGAAAACTTTTTCCATTAAAATTTGTGTATCTCATAAAAAAAAATAGATTTTTCTGTTTTAGACATATTTTTAACTAAGGCTTTTCAATTTCAAAAGTTTTATATTTGAGGCAAGAATTTCAAAATTAATTTCGAGTATGCCATTTTGTAGGTTATAAAATTTTAGTCTCACAAAGTACAAGTCTCGAAGCTCTTGAAAATTCGGTTGGTGTTTGGCAATTTTTTTTTTTTGCGTGGTGTTTGAAACTTTTTTCGAACTTCTCATAGTAAACAAATTTGCTTGGAAGAAAATACCAAATGCTGTCACAAAAAAAAATCTCAAAAATTTTTTTTTAAAGCTTCCCATTTTATTTTCAAAGGAAACTTAAAAGCAAAAAAAAAAAAAATTTAATTTTTTTATTGTAGTCATAACTACCTACATATGTGTTTTGTTGAAAAAAAAAACCGGTTGCTTATATACCCGACATGGTAATGCAATTGCACTGTCAGCATAATTTAGGCTCTTGCTGCTGAGGTGTTGACATAAAACATATTTGTCACAAATTCCAGACCATTTTTTTTTGTGATATTTGTTGCCACTAAGTTCATTGTTTATTTTTTTATGTATCTAGCTATGTACATATGTACATTCTTGTTGTCGTTTATTTCCGCAAAGGCTATGGATACGAGTGTTACGGAAACGGAAGTGGAAGTGGAAAGGAGAATAAAGGGAAACAAGTTAATAAGTAAAATATTGTGGTTGGTGAAAATGTTTTAGTTTTTAATGTAAATAGTTGGAAGTAAGCGCTTGTATGCTGAAGTAATTTTACTACCAATACTAACTTTACATTAGATTGAGCCAAAATATAAAAAAAATATTTTTTTTAAGAATAACAAAAAAAAAAAAAAAAAAATAAAAAAAAATAAGAAGAGTTTTAGAATTTAATATAGACTTTTTACGGTCTATTATTGCGAACTTAGATCTTTTGAAGCTGTTTTTGTTGTAACTCTAATATTAATAAACCATTAAAACAAACGAAACGAGTTTCCTCCACAAAACCTTCAAAAGCAATTTCAAGAAAAACATGAATATTAGGGATTCTCCAACGGAATTTAATGGCTTTGAAAAAGGGTCACAAGTTATAAGCCTAAGTGCTAAAAGTAGAAGCATAAAAACATACTCCAAAATGATACCCTTGGCTGGATAAAAAAAGTACTTAATGCGCTATCTAGAATCGCAAACAAGCTTATTACATTTTTTCATTCCATTTCCATTTTAAGGCAAATACATTAAGCGGTTTATACATACATACATACATATATATGTATATGTTTATATAAGCCGCAAGCTTGTTGACACTTAAATCCCTGTTAACCAATGTGATTCCATTATGTAGTAGGCATAAAATTTAATACCAATTCCACTTCATGGTCTTACGCTTGACTCAAATTCCCATTATGAACGCATATCTAATGTTGAAATCAATGTAAATATATGTATGTGTATTGGTAATGGTTGTATTCAGTTGCGTATGTATATAAAACCAATTATTCTGTATGTTTTCTATTTCAGGAGTTTCTGCTTGATAACTAAATTGAACTGTCAAGGAAATGCCATATTATGCGTTAGGCTCTTGGTTATTTAGGGAAAATTTTTCATTTTATTCGTAAGTCATTAAGCACTCAGCAAAAAAAAAAAAAAACAAAACAAAAAAAAAAATCGGCTACTAATAGAAAAAAAGTTAGCTTTCTGCATAGTAAAAAATATAATTCTCATTTCTGAGGGTAGAGTATTAAATCAAAAATCAAAGTCAAGTATTTCGTTTGGTTGTCTGTGTCTAAGCTTTAGAGAAGGCGAGTTGTTTTTTAAGTTGTTATTATTTTTAATTTTATTTTATTATTTGGCTGAGGTGCTATGTAACCGTTTTGCTCAAATTGTATTTATTCATGTGGCTCAGGTTCTGACGACCATGTTTGCCTAAATGTTTAAAATTGTTCTTTGGAGAGTGAGAGGGTATGTATGTATTATTGGTGGCGAGCACTGTTGGCTCTGAGGCATGGCGCGATTGGCTTCCTCATTTTCGCTGTGAAAAACCACACTTTGGCTTTCCAAAACATAAATTATATCTTCGAAATATTTCATAAGCTGAGTGCGAATTACAATAGCTTGCAATGCTAATGAAATAAACGAACGAAATAACCGTAGCTTATGTCGCTTAAACAGTCTGAAATCAAAACATTATGCTATCGTGATAGTATCGCTCTTGGCACAAGAAATATCTTTCGCTCTCTCTCATCGTAATTGATAAAATTTTTTCTAACTCAAAGTACTAGATCTTCAATAATTTTCTTCACGTTTTTGTCTCCCATACACTCTTTCTCTTCCATTAAATTCCTTTTCTTACACTCATATATATATTCAACATATCAATAATTATTTCATTGATTTTAATTAGTATTTGAAACTCTTGCAAGTGGTTGCAGCTATGTTCATTGCCTTCCAAACTGCCAGGGTTGTTTTTATTGCTTTTTATTTTTAACTACTAAATTTTTTAATTTTATAATTTTGAATTTTTTAATTTTTCATAATTATTAATAATATAATGTCGTGCACGTTTGAAAATTGCCAGATAAAAAGCGAGTCGGAGCGCTTTGTAGCATGCTGGCTGTGTGATGCACTTGTCCACGCAAAGTGTACTGGCTTAACTGGTAGAACAGCCGATCTTATTAATGATGGAAAAGGTCTGCGCTGGTCTTGTTTAAAATGTAGATCGACGGAAATTGATCTTTGTAAGGTCTTTCGTCATATTAGAAACGGGTTTTCCGAGATCAGCAAAGACTTTTCTTTGCTGACCGAAAAATTCAAAAAATACGAAAGCATTTTTAAATCGTTTGGAAATCTTGACAAATCGTTTCAATTAGAAAGTTCTAGCAATCGTGATGGCGAGCACGGGCGTACGGATGATCGGCCTGCTCCTTTATTAGCGCCGAACTTGCCGCAAGCCATCGAATTGATAGACTTGGCGTCCCTAATTCCAAGCACTTCTGTTCGAGCAACTTCCAAGAACCCTCCAAAGTCCTCCGCTAAAAAAAGTCCAATTGAATACCAAATTAACCGATCATTATTTGAAATCTTTCTGTTGTAACTATAACGTAATTGCTTTTACTGAAACTTGGCTAAAACCTCATGTTTTCAACTCTGAATTTTTTTGCAACGAATTTCAAGTTTATAGAAATGATCGCTTGAACAGGGTCGGGGGTGGAGTTTTACTTGCAGTTCATTCCTCCATACCTTCAGAGGAGGTTGATTTACCTAACATTGATTCCATTGAGTTCAAATGCATCCGCATTCAGCTAGCAAATGTCTCCATGTACTTATTTGTTTGTTACATCCCTCCAGCATCTGATCTCGCTTTGTACATACAACTTATCTCTTTGCTCAAAACGGTTCACTTTTTGACTAAAGATTCTGACTCCATGATTGTTTTGGGTGATTTTAACCTACCTCATATATCGTGGAAAATAGTCGATGGAAATATTATTCCAAATCCATCTAGACCGGGCTACAATGACTTTTTAGATGGAATTTCCGATCTCTGTCTTAATCAAATAAACGTTACAGCAAACAAGTTTGGCAAAGTCTTAGATTTAGTTTTTGTCGATGATAAAAATAAATTTTCTGTAAGTCGTGGCGATCCGCTGGTTTTACCAGAAGACGTCTACCACCCTTCTATGGAAATATTTCACGAAACCTTAAGTAATGGCCATTGTACACAAGCCTGCTCAAGTAGTAACTTTGATTTTAATTTCTCAAAAGCCAACTATAAGAAATTAAATAAAGAACTGTCTAAATTAACTTGGCCTGAGCTGTGTGGCGATATCGATTCAAACGTTTTGCATTTTAATCAAACTATTTACAACTTATTTGAGAAGATTGTTCCTAAACGTAAAATAACATATGATCATCCAACGCAATCTTGGTTTACTAAAGAGCTTATGATGCTGAAAAATAGAAAAACGCGTTCTTTCAAATTATTTAAGAAATCGGGGTTAAACAAACACTACTTGTTGTATTCTGGTCTACGTAAGAGGTACATCGACTTAAATAAAAAGTGCTATAAAGCCTATATCTCTAAAACAAAGAGAGACATTATTCGCAATCCGAAGTCATTTTATGATTTCGTAAATTCTAAGCGGAAAGTAGTGGGATTTCCCTCAGCCATGAAATATAAAGACATTTTATCTAGCGATAATCAAGATATTGCAAATTTCTTTGCGCAATTTTTCACTTCTAACTATTCTGCCGTCACCAATTCTGACTTTCTAAATTAACCCTATGAGCTACATGGGAACAATTTAATTAATTGTCCAACTATATGCGCCAATGATGTTCTTGTTTGTCTGAAAACCTTGAAAGAATCTTCTAAATGTGGTCCTGATAGGATTCCTACATGCTTCTTGAAGAAGTGCGCTAACAATATTTACAAACCCCTTACCAACTTGTTCAATCTGTCACTAAAGTGTGGTGTTTTTCCAACAGCATGGAAAGAGTCGTTTCTTCTACCGCTTCACAAAAGCGGAAGCAAGGCTTCTATTGAGAACTATCGTGGCATAGCAAAGCTGTCTGCCATCCCAAAAGTGTTTGAAGCTATTGTTACCAATCAGCTTACGAATCCTATCTCTGCCTTGATTTCTGACTGTCAACACGGGTTCTGTAAGGGAAAGTCCACCGTTACAAACTTACTTGAATTTACAAATCATGTCTCAAATGGCTTTAGAAAAAATCTGCACACCGACGTTATTTATACTGATTTCAGCAAAGCTTTCGATAAAGTGTGTCACTCGTTACTTATTCATAAACTAGATCAGCTGGGTTTCCAGCCGGGTCTCAATCGCTGGATCTCTTCTTACCTTAGTGACAGAACACAAAAAGTAGTGTTTAAAAACTGTGAATCCGATGTTATTAGTGTCTCCTCTGGAGTTCCTCAAGGAAGCCATCTGGGCCCGATTCTGTTCTTGTTGTTTATAAATGACATTTCTACAGTAATAGAATTTTCGAAAATGTTAATGTATGCCGACGATGTAAAGCTTTTCATGTCATTCGCATCACCCGAAGATAGCAATAAGCTTCAATCAGACCTAAATACACTAGTTACTTGGTGCGATTTAAATTATATGCCGCTTAATCTAAAGAAATGTAAATACATGCGTTTTTCGAGAGGAATTTCACGGCCAGCTTCCTATACAATTAACAATTATAGTCTTGAGCAAATGTATGATTTTGTTGACCTTGGGGTTACTATGGATTACAAACTCAATTTCAACTGCCACATTAACGTAACAGTCAATAAAGCTAGAGGCGTTCTAGCATTTGTTAAACGATGGTCTAAAGAATTTAGCGACCCTTATGTAACTAAAACTCTCTTTACTACATTAGTCAGACCGATACTTGAATACGGTTCTATTATTTGGAACCCGCGTTACCAGGTCCACGTGGATCGCTTAGAATCAGTTCAAAAACAATTTTTACTATTTGCCTTAAGAGATCTTCACTGGGATCCCTTTTTTAATTTGCCATCTTATACGAGTCGTTTAAAACTAATTAATCTTCACAGCCTTTCTAGTCGGAGGGAAATGCTTGGAATTGTCTTCATGATTAAATTACTAAATGGTTCAATCGTAAGCCCGTTTCTTTTGAGCGAAGTGAACTTCAATGTACCTTCTCGTCCATCAAGACATTTTAAACCACTTATCTTGAAACAGTGCCGAACTAATTTTGAATTAAATGAGCCTTTTCGTTGTTTGTGTCAAGATTATAATTCTCATTCTGGTACGTTTGATATCTCAGACTCACTATACAGCATAAAAAAGTCAATTCTTTCTATCCTGAATACATAGCAACAACTTTTTTTTTTCATATCCTTTGATTCTTATCTTTATTCTTAACAATAACTTTTCGCTGTCAACTAATTATTTATTAATTGTGGAATCTTTTGTACTTAGCTGATGAGGTTTTCTCTGTAGCTGAGCAGTTTTAGATCTCGACGATTAACAAACCAAAGCCTTTCAAAGACTCGGCACGAAAGAACAATCCGCGCGTCATGCGGATGCGCCCCTCGCGCCGGTCGGGCGGGATATGGTGGGTAATAATCCGTTGGGCAAAAAAAAAAAAAAAAAAAAAAATATATATATGCAAACAAGTCTATTTGTTTTTTTATTCTTCGTAGTACTTTTGCAGTCGCGTGTCTGGTGCCATGTTGTATCATTCTGGCTTTCTGCCCAACAGACAACATTTATGTGAGTTCAAGTATTTTCATTGACTTTGAGTGCTTTGAGTTGAAAGTGTTGACGACCTCATAGATAATGCTAGAACAACAACAACAACGACCTTAAAGAAATATTAAAATAAAAAACATTGAATTGAATTTCTACAATGTCAATTTAGTTATTTAATTATGAGTGGAAACTTTTATAAATGTCTCAATTTGAAATATTTGTGTGTGCAGCTATTAAGTGGAGAAAGTTGAGTTTTTGCTGTTTTCTTCAATTTAAGGTAATAATGTGCGAATTAAAAATTGTTCAAAAATTAGTTCTCTGAATTTTCAGCATTTCTTTCCTCAAAGTTGTTGAGTGATTTCTTCCCTACAACGCATGAAAAAAATTAAGTTGTGTAAAACAGAGAGTTTTAAACATCTTTCACAATAGAAATTCTAGGAATTCAGTGAAATTTTCGGTGTTTTCAGAACGTTGGGTCAAGATTTGGTACAGAAAGTTGTCCTACTCATTATTTTCATAGCAATTCTTTTTCATTTACATTTTCATTTCAATTTCATTTCCATTTTATTTAATTTTTCATATATCACAGTCTGCTTCTTTTTAATGCGCTTCTTTTAAATGTTCTACTTAATTATTCATCCAATATTCCAAATTCACTGAATGTTTAGCATTGTAAACGCCTTAAGACTGTCTACCAATAGCACTTGCGATTTTCTTTTCATTTTGTTTTGGTTTTCTATTTAACTTTTGTTGACTTGCGTCATTACTGTGCCACTAAGTGTATTCTATTGTATGTATGTATGTATGTAGCTTGTTGCCACTTGAGGGAATGCTCATTTTTAGTGTGCGGCATCATGTTGATTATGCAACAACATGCTTCGTTTCCCTTTAATGTTGCCAATTATATCAAATTCTATTTTGCTCTCATTCGCGTTGATTCTTTTGCTTACTCCTCAGTGGGAATTATTTTGCAGGCAATGCGTTTTCACTTTGACAGAGTGCCATTACGTGAAAAAATAAATATGTACATACATATATTTATATTCTCTACCCGGCAGTGTGCCACTCAAGTTGTTGGTGGAGGTACCAGTTCGAAGCTACAACATTCTGCCTGCTTCTTCCATTTCAACTTTATTTCATTATTTTATTTTATTTTATTTTATTTTAACTTATTTTATTTTATTTTATTTTACTTTAATTTATTTTATTTTATTTTACTATAATTTATTTTATTTTATTTTACTTCTTTTTATTTTATTTTATTTTACTCTAATTTATTTTATTTTATTTTATTTTATTTTAACTTATTTTATTTTATTTTATTTTATTTAACTCTCATTTATTTTATTTTAATTGATTTTATTTTATTTTATTTTATTTTGTTTTATTTTATTTTATTTTATTTTGTTTTAACTTATTTTATTTTATTTTATTTTATTTTATTTTTTTTATCTTATTTTATTTTATTTTATTTTATTTTATTTTATTTTATTTTATTTTATTTTATTTTATTTTATTTTATTTTATTTTATTTTATTTTATTTTATTTTATTTTATTTTATTTTATTTTATATTATTTAATCTAAGTTAATTTAATTTACCTTAATTTAATTTAATTTTATTTTATGTTATTGTTATTTTTTTTTTTAACTTATCTTATACTCTTCCAGTACTGCTTCGTGCATACTTCGTTTGGGCACATTGTATCATCCGATGTGCTTTGCATTTCATTTTCTTTTCAGCCAATTCGCAGTTCACTTTCCCCTCACACCCTAACCCGACTTTATACTTTTATTATTGTCACTTTGCTTCTAAGCATAAATGGCGCATGCAACACTACGTGAAGGCCAACAGCTGCTGGTGCTATTCATTTTCACGCAATCGCACTTGTTGTTGTTGTTTTGTTGATCATGTTGTTGTTTACTTGAAAACAAAGTGAAGTGGTGCGTCAATGGTCCTTGACTCAGCTCGACTTGACTCGACTATTTCACTTTCACTTTTTGCCCTTTACTTTTGCTCACTTTTCAAACTTTTAGCCTTTGGTGGCCTCATTTCATACAATAAGCAAGCGTTGCATTGGTACCCAACATTCAACTCAACATCATTTTGGTAGCATTTAATAAGGTATTGAATGAATTTATATTTGTGCGTACAAGTGGCGGTGTTTCATTAACCTCTGAATACAGGGTCATTTATTATTCAGTGATTTCTAAGTCATAATAATATTTGTAAAATTGTTGTAGTTCTTGCAATATTGCACATTTGGTATTATGGCCACCCTTGATGTGATGAAAATAATCGGATTAAAGTGTTATAACAAAACAGTTGAAATGTATGAGAGCTTTGGTGTGTTTCAAGTGAAGCTTTTCATCACTACTCGATCACAAATCTTCAAGAATAAAAATAAACGAATCTCACTAAATGTTTTACAAATTCAATAGATATGCCGTTGGCCTTTTACTGTGCAATATAAATGCAATAATATTTTATTTTTTACGATATTTTCAAGAAGGTCACAAATGCTTCCATTGAACTTTGTCCACAAAAGGCACATACACGTACATATATTTTATCTGTAAATATTCGATATAAACACATACACTTCCTCTACTCTCCTCAACTCCACAATATAGTATATCTTTTTAAAGTGTATTATCAAAAGCTTTTTGCCTGCAAGTGTTTTGCTTTACATACTTAAATCCCACCAGCAACATAACAAAATGCGAGTAAATGTTTGAGTGTCTTTATTGGAAGAGCAGGAACTAACTGCAAGTGTTTCATATGTTAAACCGCCCAAGGATATGTGCAATTGGATACAGTCGCGTGGTCTCTAGCTTCCGCATGCATTCATAAATGTGTATGCAAATATAAAGTCATAAATAAACCGCAAAAAAAACGATTCGTTTGAGTTGAGCTCGGAATGAGTAAGACCTATGAATAGACCAATTTAATGGCCTACAAAACTACATTCTCCGAAAAATTAAAAAATTTTTGATTATTTGAAATTTCACTAAGTATTAGAGCTGTGCCTTTATTCGATTAATCGAGTAAGTTGATTAATCAAATTTTCAATTAATCGGATACTTGATTAATCAAAATTATGAATATTCAAAACGAGCGTTACTCGAGTATTTTCAAAAATCTTTAATCAAAAACTGATTAATTTAGTAAAATCTTTAAATCTTTAATCAAAAACAGATTAATTTATTCATTTTCTTATGTGAAAGTTTGCCTTGAAATAGTTGAAAATAAAAAAAGATCAAAACCAAAATTACTTCATAATATTAAAAAATAAAAAAAATGTAAGAAAATTTTGAGGTGTTGCCCGATCGCGAATGGGCAAAATGTCGAAGATGCAACAAATGGTTGAAGTATCAAGGAACTTCTAAATTTTTGCTGTCTTAATATATGATTAATCATTTTATTCAAAAACCGATTAATCAAAAAGGCGATTAATCAATTAATTTCCTCTTTGATTAATCAAAATCTTGATTAATCGAGTTAAAACCCTTTTTGATTAATCAAAAATCATAATTAATCGATTAATTGAGTAATAGAAATTATGATTAATAAAAATTTTGATAAATCAGTTGATCGCAAAGCCCTACTAAGTGTTGGTTGAAATAGTTGCTAACTATTTTTTTTAAAGATTTTGCAATATTTTATTTTACTAATTAAACATTTTTATTTGCAGAAATTTGCCAGTAGCAGAGTTGGTAAGTAGTCATTAAAAACAAGGAGCGAAAGGCTGCCTTCGGCTGCACACTTTATAACAATCTTATGAAGATGGTAAAATCTCTAATTTCTCACAATTTTCAAATAAAATATTTCGTTGATTCTGTTCCAGTGTGCTCAGAGGCAACGCTCCTTCTGGAAAATGTTTGCAAATTGAACTTCCATGATAAGTCTTAAGTCTTTTGGAGGAAAATATCAAACTCTAAATCAATATCAAAAAACAGCCAAAAATCAATAGATTTTTCAAGAGCCTCGAGACCTTCAATTCGTAAGAGTAGAATACCAAAGTAAATATAATCTAACACAATACATAAAAGCTGATATGGTTTGAAGGTGCCAAAGAGAAGTCTTTTCAATACTTTCTTTGTTGATGCGGAGGACTTCGTCTTGAATGATTGTTCGACACTCTTGCCGAGGTATGTTTCTACTACGCGCTCTCTCTAAAATTAACTTTATCTACAATCGAAAAAAATATTCAGCATTCTTACAAATTTTCGAAAAAAAACCACAAAAGATAAACACAAATTGAAATTTTCTATTAACGAATTTATTTCAATAATTCAGTAAATACAAAACTTCTACTTTTTCTCTATAAAACACAAAATGTGATTAATGACCATAAATGTCGATAATGAAATTATAACCACGCCACCATTGACTTGTGAAATGCAGCTTAACAAAATTAAAACCTGGACCACCTCTTGTCAGCGTGGCAAATCCGCCCTTACCATTTGTGTATTGGTCCATTACCTCGACGCGCGTAATAACAGCCGGATTTGGCACATTCTATACAACAAAGCATGCCAAAGAAAACAAAAAAAAAAATAAAAACATTAATTTCATTTACATTACACATTTTAAATAAGTCAAACCATATTCATTATTAATTTGATTTACACACCTTTGGCTCATAACTATAATCGCCAGTCTTCTTTTGCATAAATCCCGATTTCGCATACACAACTTCACGTATCAAATGACGATCCATTGGGTAGCGTGTACCCAACATTAAATGATGACCAGTGATGTTGTTGGCAGCTGCCACCACGGCAATTAACACGATAAACGTTAATACAAAAAGGGATTTCATATTTTCGCCCTTTTTCCTTTCAACGTTGGGTAATTAAAATTTTGAAAAAAAAAAATTCTGCTAAAATTCTGCAATTTGTAACTTTCAACTGTGAAATTTCAATGCAAACTGTGTGCTTAAAATAATTTTTGCTTAGCATGAATGGTTTAATATGGTTTAAAAAGCACTTTTAATACAAGTACAATATGTTTGTTTGGTTTGCGCTCTTTTTTGCTAGTAGCCTAAGTCGACTTAGGAAAAAGTGTGCTAAATTTTCTTTTCGTACAAAAGCGCTGAAAAAGTGGATATTTTTTCTAGCTCAAACCCTTAATAATAACCTCGTTCTACAAAACACAAAAAGGTAAACTTTGTAACTCAAAAGACTTGACATTAAGACACTTTATTTTCACTTTTTTGCATAAGTCGACTTAAGCTACTTGGCGAAATGGCTAACACAGCCAGTTGTTCAAACATATTTGTTTATCACAATATTCGAGCTTACTTAGTCAAATGCGTCACCAGTGGAAGTGGCTGTGTTCAAGATAAAATTTGATGTGTTTCTTAATTAGTTCATTTTAATCTTATTGCTTTCTCAGTTAAAACTTTTTACTTAGGGATGTTACGGTGCGGCGTATTGAGTCCACTAACTTGAAGTTATTTAGAAAATCTTTATAGGTACGTAAATATGAGTAAAATAACAAAATTTACTAATTTTTTTTAATTATAAATTGTTGCTTGCCAGATAGCAACCAAAACTCCGCTTATAATTTTACCTGCTAGCTTATTTAACCTTTTAATTTAAACGCTGCCAAATTTTTTCGAGCGGGAAAAAAAAACTAATAAAACGAAAAATTTGCCTCAATTTTATTCATAGCTTCGATTATAAATTTACCTATATTTATAATCTACATAATGGTTTTCTATTCCGATTTCGATTTCGTTAAACTTACTCTCGTCACATAACTACGTTGTATCTAAATAAAACCATATGATTTAATGAGAAATTGCCAGAAACGATGAGAAACCTTTTGCTATCTATTTGCTCTTCTCGAATTGATAACAAAAATTAAATAAAAAACAATTTTAAGTGACTCATTTTATCTTGAAGTATTTTGATACAAGTGTCGTATTTATTTAATTTAATACACTGCGGGTCATTATCATAAGTTCAAAGTACTAGGTTGAAATTGTAACTCTAGAGCTAATGAGTTTAAATAAAATAAAATGAAATAAAATAAAATAAAATAAAATAAAATAAAATAAAATAAAATAAAATAAAATAAAATAAAATAAAATAAAATAAAATAAAATAAAATAAAATAAAATAAAATAAAATAAAATAAAATAAAATAAAATAAAACATAATAAAATAAAATAAAATAAAAAAAAATAAAATAAAATAAAATAAAATAAAATAAAAAAAAAATAAAATGAGATAAAACAAAGTAAAATAAAATAAAAAAAATAAAATATAATAAAATAAAATAAAATAAAATAAAATAAAAAATATAAAAAAAATAAAATAAAATGAAATGAAATTAAATGAAATAAAATAAAATGAAAAAAAAAAAAAACAAAGAGACGGATAATGTATATTTTAACGATTTTCCAATTTCAATATGCAGCAAGGATTTATGCATTTAAATTTTAAGGGTTATATAATTATGAGACTGACTTTACATATACATATACATACCCATATTAAAAAATAAATTACAACTTGACGCACACAA
The DNA here is from genome assembly GCA_951509765.1 of Sphenella marginata. Taxonomy (NCBI): domain Eukaryota; kingdom Metazoa; phylum Arthropoda; class Insecta; order Diptera; family Tephritidae; genus Sphenella; species Sphenella marginata. Next base: position 22,602,510 of record OX608083.1, read on the forward strand.
ACAATTTTGAATAGAAGTTAAACAAGAAGCATAAAAAAGATTAAAAAACAAAAACAAAAACTCACAAATTCGTAAACAAAATGACTCACCCAAAAAAGTGTACACAATCGTACACACAAACATAAATACTCAAATATATCCACATATTCATATAAAAGTTAAATGGAAACCAACTCCAATGTTAAAGCAAAAGCACAAAGTCTGTGCGGAGCATGTAAAATATGCGTGTTCAATGTGAATTATCAAGGGAGTCATTGAGTGGCAACAAATGGGGTTGGTTTAGATTATTATGGTTGGCGGTTTGGTTGGACCCGTATTAGCGCCAATGCTGTTATAAAGCCGCTAGGTATTATACACAGTAGATAGTTCAGTGTCAGAGTAAAATCCTTCTAAATGTGCGACGTTAGCGATAAAACGACCATGAGCAGGTAACTAACCTGACCTGACTACCGTTACATATTGTCTGGTCGCCAGCTCATAATACACAGAGATGAGTAAATATTTTATGTGTTGATATTATTGTTAGGGTTAACTAGCTTTTTAGCAAAAGTATGTACTTTTTGTTGTACAAACAAGCTATGTATATATGTAAAATTGGTTTAAAATATTAAGCTTTAGGTATTTGTGAAGCTTTGAGTATGCGCTTAGGGGATGTGACCAAATAGCGGTAAGCGATTTACATAATTTTAGTTTCATAAATTTGACACTTTTACGTATGAATATTTCTTATGCCACTTTGGTAGTTGATATAGAATGTATGAGCAAATGAATTTTGTCTTAAAGTGAATGATAACAAGTTGTCGCGGTTACTGCGCTTTGACAGCCTCTTGGCCGTTTTAAGTTAGAAATTTGATGTGCTTTGTTTGTGAAAATATTTTCCGCCTAGAAACTCAACGGAGAAGCACTTTTGTTAACTAGTGTGAGTTTGTACCGAGTGGTTAAATTTTGTTTTTTAGATAGTGTACATATTTTTTTTTACTGCAGGCTGTCCTCTAGCATTCACATAAAATGCTAGAAAAGTGAAAACTTTTATTTACAAACCGAAATTTGGCTAATGAGCACATTCGAAAATATAATTTGACATGAAGGGCGTACACATGTTCAAGTACCTATTGTTATTAACTATTTGCCTTTGTACAGCTGCAATTAGGCATACACGAAGTATCATTTTAACCTTGGTCTGACTTTTTTTGTAATAGAATGTCTGCTATAAAAATTAATAAACTTTTGTCTACTCGTCATAGCAGTACTTAGATCTTTTTGCTGAAATGCTCCTCTTCAGATTTTTGAATGGATGCCTTTTCATTTCAGTACTACCAAATGGGGAGGCGAATAAAAAATTATGGGCCGAAGCTCCTTTCCTAAGGCATTATATGCCTCGACATGGATCATAACTCTTCTTGAGAACTTGTCATTGGAATACTCTAATGGCCATCTTATCTCCATAAATACTAGGGCTGTGCGATTAATAGATTAATCAAAATTTTGATTATTCATAATTTCGATTACCCAATTAATCGATTAATTATCATTTTTAATTAATCAAAATTTGTGGTTGCTCGATTAATCAAGATTTTGATTAATCAAAAATTGAAAATTAATTGATTAATCGCCTTTTTGATTAATCGTTTTTTGAATAAAATGATTAATCATATATTAAAACGGCAAAAATTTAGAAGATCCTTGATACTTCAACCATTTGTTGCATCTTTGGCATTTTGCCCATTCGCGATCGAGCAACACCTCAAAATTTTCTTACATAAATTGTTTTATTTTTTAATATTTTGAAGCATGTTTGGTTTTTAATTTTTTCAGCTATTTCAAGGCAACCCTTCACATAAAAAAATGAGTAAATTAATCAGTTTTTGATTAAACATTTTTGAAAATACTCGAGTAACGCTCGTTTTGATTACTCATAATTTTGATTAATCAAGTAATCGATTAACTGAAAATTTGATTAATCAACTTACTCGATTAATCGAATAAAGGCACAGCCCTAATAAATACCGTCCATGATTTGAAGAAACATACCAGGGTGGCTAAGTGGATTTAGTAACTTATTTTGTTGAGAAAGGTAGGTACTTCTCAGTTGCCTACTCACTCTACTCCAAAACGATGAAAATATCGTCGAGGGCTATTTTTTGTTTGGGATTCTTTGCTATTTAGTTCAAAACATATCCAAAATCTCCATATTCAAAAAGGCACAAACATCCCATGCACGAAAAGGGTTAAATGAAAAATTATGCACATGAACTAGAAAACATATATGTAAATAATAAAAAACTAAAAAAAAATAAATGTTTTCATAAACCCCGCGTACATGTTTTTGTTTACGCATATAGTACTTGGGTAAACAAATAAATTCCATGAAGCATATATTCATTATAATTCTAATCAGATTTCAGGAAGGTTAAACGCTTTTCTAATGTATGTTTCACATGAAATTTTTTAGCTAGTAGGAAGTTGAGTGATATAAAAGAGAATAGAAGTACAAAGACACTAAAATGGAAAATGAGTGGGAACGGGAATTTATATGAAATATTAATAGATATAGAAATCGGAAGTGGAATATTATTAGAGAAGGAACGCTATTAGGAATAGAAGACGGACTACGAATAGAACAAATAATAGAAACAGGAGTAGGTATAGGAAATGTAAAGAAAATAGAATTAAGAAATGGCGTATTAATGGTTACTAAGATATTTTTTTTTTAATTTATCGAAAGGAAATCAAACTGGAATACTCTCGATGGGAACAGCACTAGATTTGTGTGCATGAAAAAGGCTTTCTTTTTTCATTTTACGCTGCCTTGAATGTAATTAAAATATAAATGAGATTTTTACATTAGCGTGTAACTATGCGTGATATATGCTTACACAGCTACTTATGTATGTACATCTTAATTTGTAGTTGAGTATATCACCGCTCATAGCTATTTAGTGGTAACGTATACGCCAAGGTGGCACAGTTGTCAAAGTAAAGCGTTTACTGTGATTAGTTTAGATGTTAAAAGGAAATGTAATACGAATGTTTGAATAATTATGAAAGTAATTAACGGTCATGGAAATGTATATAAAGCGAATTAATTTTTATATTCCAAGATATTGAGATAAGCTAAATAAGGTAATGGGAATATTTACACAAACAAACAAGTCAAAAGTTGAAAAAAAAAAATAAAATGAAGCGCACAGTCGCAGTGAAAGGATGGACACAAAATATACAAATATATAAAAAAAAAAATAAATAACGAATAAGGTTCATTTATTATACAATAATTTCGGAAAAAGTATTCATTATACGAGATCAAGGAAAATTTTACGCATTTGGGTATATAGTGTTAGTGGGTGTTTGTAAAGATTATCTTTGTTATTTCCGCATGAGTTGAGATTTATTGATGTGATTGCATTCAAGCGTTAAAGGGACTAGTTCAGTATTATTGCTCAACCAACTTTTCGGACCAATGCAGGGAACTTTTTGCGATAATTTCGGCATAACTTCGTGACTTTTTACGCATAGTTTTCAGCAGTTTTTAAACAAAAGATTCATACAAAAAAGTTCTAGAAAAAAGTGCCAATACTATCAGAAATAAAACAACACAAACAATTTTTGTATGTCTTTACAAACAATTTACTTCCACTCACTGGTTTGCGTAACCTGTTTTGTGCGGTAGGTCATTAACCTCCCACCGACTTTTGACTGCAGCGAACTCATTACTACTACTTTTAATTATTGTTGTTCCATTGTTTTAATAATTCAACACTTAGACTTTGCTATTGTTGTAGGTCTTACGTTTGTGGTATTTTTTTGTAGGAACAAAAAAAAAAACTAACTAAAATTCAAAATAAAGACTTTCATAGCCAACAGCGAAATTGCGCTTTCGTTTGTAAATATGCGGAGGTTGAACAGAAAAAGTTTTTTTTTTACTTTTGTGGTCCCAGTTAGGGGTGAGAAGCAACTCCTTTTTTTAATACTTTTTAGCAGACATAAAACTTTATAAAATTTGTTGGTAATCCTGTCGTGAATACTTTCGTTTGAAAGAATTTTCCATTAATAAATTTTTAAAATTTTAAAAACGTGGTTTGTTGATTATTTTCAAAGAATTTTATTAGAAATTGGCGTCAACCTATCATTTAACAATAGTACATTGTGGACTAACGAAACTAATCGCGTATCACACTCTTTAGAGATTAGTCATTTGTTGATTTTGCAGGGAGCACAGACATCATATCTGAGAGAACGATTCCAAAATAAAGTAGCAATCGCATAATGCTCGAGTGTCAGCGATGCTGTCACATTTACGACGACTGTAATCTTGCTACATTTTTATTGCATTTCACTTTCGCCAACAAGTTTCACAGCAGTCCGACAAACATTTATTATAAATTTATACGATTTTATTGGCGAAATGCAGTAAATTCTGTGTTTAATGGCGAATGACACAAAAGTTGCAGGAAGAAATGCTGCTCTACAATGGTAATAAATGCGCAACATATGAACCAAAGAGCATTGCAGCTGTTTTAGGGTTTCACTCAAGGACTAATGCTTGCACTAACGTGAACATACATATATGTACAATGTGAAATATTCATACATATGTATGTACATATATCTTGGATAGGAATATATGCAAGTTAAATTGAGTAACATATTTTATCTCTAAATTTATTTACCATAGAAAAATTGTATGTTATATATTAAGGTAGGTTTGTTTATTAAAGAGGGACAAATATTTTTCTTTGAAAATATTCATGACTATACATAATGAAAATTATTATTATTATTGCTTTTTAACTATTATTAATTTTTAATTAATTTATAAAGATTTTATTATTATAGAAAAGGACATTTAAGGGGCAAACGTCAATATTTTTCTCGCCTTCCAGCCTTTGATTTCTTAAGGCAGTTTTTCGTAATATTCCGAAAATTTTGTTTCTCTTTTACTCATTTTAGGTAATACTCGCTCTAACCTAATGCAAATATATATGTACACATTGAATATTGCCTGCAAATATAAGTATGTATGTTTATACATATATGTATTTATATTGCTCATCGCGTGTTGCAGCATCTCTGCTGTAAACTGAACTTTGTAAACTTCTGACCTCAAAATCCGGTCACACGTTTTAGTTGAATAATGTACTGGCATATATAATGTTATAAAAATATAAATTTTTGTGAATGTATAAGTGTATGTACATATGTATGTACATATGTACATATGTATGTATGTGCTTTTGCTGAGTTACTCTGTACGAGATGTGGATATGTTTAGTAGTTATTCGTAGATAAAATCGAAAGAAATATGAAAAAAAAAAAAATTAATAAAATAAAATAACATAACATAACATAACATAATATAGCATAACATAGCATATGTAACAGGGACCGTAACTGTTATAAGTTTAATTATAGAACTCGACATTTGATCATTATTTTCTGTTTTTTTTCAATAAAAATCAACAATAATCGTTACGCTTAAGTTTTATTTTTTTGATTAAGCGTAATGATCACTTTTTGAGTTTTATTTTTTTGAGAGGAAATAAAACTTACCCTTGAGTTTTATATTTTTGCTCGACAGTAATCGTTATTCCTTGAGTGATATTTTATAGTTCAAGGATAAAAATTAAGTTCCGAGTTTTAAGTTTTTTCGTAGATCAAAAAACTCAAAAGGCCGCTTCGCCTTTATGGCAAGTATATGTATGTGGCTAAAACTATGTTTAAATAATTGAGGACATATGTTGACGAGATTATACCAACCAATATTTTTGACCAACAACTTTTCTTAAAGGCGCAGCGACCTTTTGAGTTATTTGATCCGCGAAAAAAACTTAAAACTCGGAACTTAATTTTTATCCTTGAACGATAAAATATCACTCAAAGAATAACGCTTACTGTTGAGCAAAAATATAAAACTCAAGGGTAAGTTTTATTTCCTCTCAAAATAATAAAACTCAGGGAATAAGTTTTATGTTTGACCAAAAAAATTAAACTCAAAAGTAATGATTAAGTTGTAATTTATATAGGATTTACTCAAACTTTTTTCAATCATTGTAGATTTTGGGTGAGCATGAAGAGACATGCTCATTCATGTACTTGAAACTGTTCTACGATAGGAGGAAGCCTTTGAGTTTTGACATTAAAAATACAAAATTAATCGTTATTGGGGGTCCCTGATATGTAACATAACATATACATATTGACATAACATAACATAACATGACGTGACATAACTGAACATAACATAAAATAACATAACATAGCATAACATAACATAACCTAAAATAACATAACATAACATAACATAACATAACATAACATAACATAACATAACATAACATAACATAACATAACATAACATAACATAACATAAAATAACAAAACATAACAACATTACGTAAAAGAACATAATGTAAAATAAAATAAAAAATAGAAGAACAAATAAATAAAGGTAAAGTAAAAGAGAAAGAGGAGACCATAAAGAAAAGAAAATTAAACTGAGGAAAGAAAAACAAATATGCCAGTCTAAGTTAGTAAGGAAATAGTTAAAGATTTAGAGAAAAAATCAGAGGAAAAAAAAGAGACCGCTGACGAAAATTCTTTGAATTTTTTTTTGGAGCTATCTAATTGAATATGTTTATGTGATGAACACATTAAATTGTTCACTGGTATGCTTACGCTTGTTTGTATTTTAAAATGAAATATGAATTGCTACACAAACATTGAAATTAATACTTTTACAAATAAGAACACGTGTGAATAATCCAGAAAGAAAAACAACGATATTCAATCAAAATATACTTATAAACATACATACATACATATATTATTTGAATAATCAGCAATACGCTAAAGGCAAATTTAATTTAAAATCGTTACAAGTATTTTATATACTTATTACAAATATTTGTACAATCCAAAATGAAATACAAATATATGTATGTACAAATTTCGTGTATTCATAAACAAATAAACATTATACTACTTACGTAGATGTGATTCAGATAGATTTCAGGTATGTATGTATGTATGTATATTAGGGTGTCTGACTAGTTATTCTGAACGTCCAAATTTAAGGGCGAAAGAAATATGTTTAATGCAACTTTTAAGGTATGAAATTTCGAAAAATATCTCCTACCTAGCTTCGAATTAGCAACTTTTATGAAAATGTTAGGTGTCTAATACAATTTGAACTTTTAACCAACTATTGCTCCATTAAACCTAAAATTTAAATATCACAAAAATGCTCAAGGTAGTTATTTCGTAAACAATAAAAACGGAGTCTATGTTATGTTCTCACAAAAAAAAAAAGTCTGAATCAGCACCCAACCACCCCTACCAACCCTAACTACTGTGTCCCGCTTCTCTACTCAGCCACACTAAATTTCTCAATGAAGTATTGCTAACACAAAAGCTTCATATATCCTTTTTATGTCTCTCACGCCCCTTTTTTCCCAAAGTCAATGAAATTTTATTTTAAGCCTCGCAGATAATTTTACTATCAAGGCTTCATTGTATTATAAATATTTTTCATTGACCGGCAAACTTTTTGCCAGAGGGCATGCATCAATTGGCTTACAAGCATAAAAATCGTTTTCATCACCACCCATTACACCTCCAGCCATTCGTGCATTTAGTCATATTAAAGTCAGACGGACAACAACACTATCATTTTATAGTTTTAACACGCTGACGGCGTGTACGTACATATGTACATATGTATGTATGTATGAATGTGTATATGAGATCATCAATATATCTCTAGTAGCAATAACAAATTTAGCCATAAGCATTTTATAGCTAAAAATGATGCGATAGCAACTGAAGCTACATAAATGGGCATGCTTAAATATGTATAAATGTAAGTATGAATGCTTTAAGGCTATATCGGATTGAGTTTTATTTATGTTCATATAAATTTCATTGTTATCCGAAATACTTTGTTGCACAGCCAGCTTCCTGGGTTTTCTTTGATATTCGTGCTCATTTTGGTAATACGGAAGTGAGTTGTTTTTTTTGTGTATTTGCGATGATGCGGATGGTATTGCAGGAAGATTTCGAGTATGGAATATTCTGATCGAAATTTAAGCCACTTTAATACGCGGTAAATTATCGAAACAAAAACTTTAACATAACATAACATAACATAACATAACATAACATAACATAACATAGCATAACATAACATAACATAACATAACATAACATAACATAACATAACATAACATAACATAACATAACATAACATAACATAACATAACATAACATAACATAACATAACATAACATAACATAACATAACATAACATAACATAACATAACATAACATAACATAACATAACATAACATAACATAACATAACATCGGTAAATTTTCGAGACAAAAGCTTTACCAAAAGCGAAATAATATTTTTAATTGAAATCAAAAGCATTTTATAGTAATGATAAAGTTATTAACAAGTGACAAATATTTTTATATATTCAATTTTCCTTTTCATTCACTCCTCAACATGTTATCAATGAATTATTTATATTTAACATACTTTTACATTTTGTGTGCTTTGTGGTTAATTTGCTGAAGACCTTTTGAACTCATAAAAAAAGCTCAGCGACTGTAGTAAATTTAAAAACAACAAACATAAATTAATAACAGCTTTTGTGGTTTATTTGTATTACAAAATAATTGAGCAACTCATACAAATAACGTGAAAAATGGTGTATGTATTTATTGAACAAAGAAATTAAAATAAAATAAATTTTTTAAGTCAAACGAACACACTTATGAAAAAAAAGCTTTGCACAATTCACAAGAGACATTTTGTATCAAAGGATTTGCAATCAAATTAATGGCTATCGTGCGAGTATTTTGTTCAATAATGTTTTTTTATTTCTGTAAAAATGTGCATAAATTGTAAACTTGGAAAAAATAGCAAGCAATTTGTTAGTGAAGTGTGAAATACATACATACATACGAGTACAGTAGTTTTCAGCGATTTTCAAATATGAAAACTGAATTAAAATTATTTAAACAAAGCCTATTTAAAAATCCATGTGTCAAGGTCTAATACAGGAACTATAAAATTTATTTTAGAAGTGTACTCAAAATTTGAAAATATAAGAAATTGTATGAAAAATTTTGGAAAATTTAAAAAAAATTTGTATTCTTTAAAGCATTCTTATAACTGTTTTAAGTACTCAGTTGTCTAGCCCATTTATTTTTCATATAATAATATGTTAATCTTAAATTCGTAAGATATTTTATGATTTTTGGCAATGTGTTTTCTAAGAGAATTCTGTGTTTTCTTGTCGGGACGGAACAAAATTTGCCAAAAATCAGCAGAATATGTTCCGATCTTAAGATTAACACCTTTTTATAGGTACTAAAAGTTGATGGGCTGCAAAATCGTATTTTTCAGAAAGTTCTAAAAATTCTGCAAAAAAAAAAATTAAAATATTGATAAAAATTTCTTCGAAATTTCGTGTTTTTTCTGTACGTTTTTCAAACAATGTTATTGTTATACACTTAGACTCTGAGGTGCGTTTTCTTGTAGGCTTTTTAAAAATAATTTTATTAAAACCAAAATATTTGAAAATCGCCGAAAACGACTGTAGTATTTATCAAGTCACCAAATTAGCTTCCCTGAGTAGTCTGTAAGAGAACGTAATTGGCGGGAGCAGTGTACAATTTAAAATTATATGATGTGTTTACTACACATAACTGAGTACAAAAGCAGAGCTCTGGTTGTTTTTGCTTTAATAGATAGCATGTAGGTAGCACTTACTAGATACGTGTAAATATGAACATTAGACTGTCCCAAAAAGTAATTTTAATTTTTTTAATGTCATAACTAATCAAAAGTGCTAAATTAAAAAGTACTAGATTCACTTAGTTTGGTTTGTAACTTAATTAAAATAAAAAAAAAAAATTGTATTCCAAATTTTTTATAATTGCCTTTTCTACAGAAACTTCGCTTTTAACACTTTTAAAGTTTTATTAATTTCACATTTTCATTTTAAATGTTTTTGTTAAAATCACTATAAAATAGAAATAAATATATTCTTTTTTTTGTATCACAGTCGAATGCATATACACGTTTCATTTAAAATACCTCCTTGCTATCCTCTATGGTATAAGATTAGATTTCGTTCATATAATTGTGTGTGAAGTATAAAGTCATTATTGCATTATTAGCCATTTATTTGTTAAATACTATACTACCAATTTGTATGCAAATTAATTCATAAAACCCACATTAAATTTTGCTGAAAATAATTCTGGTAATTACGGCAATTTAAAGTACTTTTGTAAATTCGTATTTATTTTACATACAAAGTGAACAATTAAAGTTTACTTAAAGCATGTAATATCTATGAGTTTAGTGTGCATTTATGCATGAAATACACGTACAACAAGATACAAAATAAAGGAATGCAAATTAGTTGTGAAGGCAAGGTATAAGGATATTAACAGCTCAGTTGTGTGATAGGTAGCTAAAATAATGAGATTATTTCGAATTTAAATTTAAACAATTAGAATGAAAGTTATTATACCTGACTAACCTCCATAATTTTACAGTTTCAAACATATACTCGATAAGTCTTTTTATTCTCTTCTTCTTCTTAATTGACGCAAAAATTAAACGGAAAAACGAGCCAATCAAAAATTGCTCTACACATTTGATGGTTCCACTGCAGAGGGTGCGAATCTGTAAAGTATAGACAACGGTCTGCTATAAATCCCACACTGCCTGAACTACAAATGTTTTCAAATTAATACGCTTAAATTATATTATACTATAAAATTATATTATACTTGAAACGCAATTTTTATTAGCTGTGAATTAGAACACGCTCACATTAAATTGTCGAATATTACTCTGCCGAGTTTTGGCCAAAATTAGCAATTTCAATTTTATTAAATTCTGCATCTCATTTACATATTATTGTGGTTTGAATTATTTTAAAGCAACAATAAAATATTTTGCAATTTAAATGAAATTTTATAACATGGGCGTCTAATTAAAAATTACCGAAAATTCGAAATTAGAAAATATATTTTAATTTTTTTTTTATAAAATTCGTCGAAGTATAAGCTCGCGTGATCCATTGTGCTTAGCTGTGAGTTTAGTTATTTACTATCTGGTATGTTTGCTAACGAGGGTTCACCCCCTGATAATTCTCTTTAAATTTATAGGGTATTTGTGCCGCTCTTTTTAAGAGCTGAGGATAAGTTGAATTTCCATTGATCAAACAGCTGTGCGGTAGAGTATGTTGCCTTCCACAGGGTGTGTTAATGAAAAGTATATATCAGCGTTGCTTTTCACCAACAGGGTACTTCATATACCTTAGAATAATAGAGTATAGAGTGAAACAAGTTGCAAGAATAATATTAATCATTTTTATTTTCCTTTATCAATATCAGTGTCAGTTATTTACTATCTGGTATGTTTGCTAACGAGGGTTCACCCCCTGATATTTCTCTTTAAATTTATGTGAACGTTAGGGTATTTGTGCCGCTCTTTTTAAGAGCTGGGGATAAGTTGAATTTCCAGTGATCGAACAGCTGTGCGGCAGACAATGTTGCCTTCCACAGGGTGTGTTAATTAAAAGTATATATCAGCGTTGCTTTTCACCAACAGGGTACTTCATATACCATAGAATAATAGAGTATAGAGTGAATCAATATTAATAATTTTTATTTTCCTTTATCAATATCAGTGTCAGCTGTTCGAGAAAGGCAACAGCTTCTGGATTGTAAAACCAAATCCCAAAAACTCGAAAGCTATAAAAATAAATGCGAATTGCATCTTAGGCTAGTCATTTTACAGGATTATTTAAGCGAAAATCATTACGGTCGATAATGCAGTGCTGTACAAATAAGCGAAATTTTTGCTGGTAAAAAATTTAGTTTTAGGTGAAATTTTTTTTTAAACTATTAAATTAAAAATTTTGGTGTATCTTAATCGGTTGTACTCGCATTACATTTTGTTTCCTTTTTTTCATATTCTTTTTTTGCCTTTTTTTTCTATCAGATTGTATTCTATCAGGCTTGCATTTCAGTCAGTTTAAGTGTTTAGTTTATAATTAGTTGAGTTAAGTGGCATTAAGCATCATCTAGGTGCAGCCACTAACTCTTACTGCCAATAGAAGCTAGCCACTTAGGTAAGCCTACAACTCTCTCACACGCTATATTGAAAAAAAAAAAAAAAAATTGGAATGCGAAATTATTATTTTAATAAATGATGATTCATAAGGTAGTTAATTAAAACTACCTCTTCCTTGAATAAACAAAAACAACTATATTTTTGCATGCATAAATAAACCTTAGTCATAATTTACTAAAATATTTCGAGGTCATTTACACCACAACAGAGAGAAAGGGGCTTAGGCAGGCGCTTATGACCGTGGCAATAAGCTGCTCAACTTTTTTTTTTTTGCTTAATTTTTTGCATATTTCATACTTCTTTAGTCACGCAACAAATGTTTTGCATGGCAACAAAACCAAAAAGAGATGTAGAAGCACAGAAACAACGACACGATAGGAAATAAAGCGTGAAAAGTTGAAAAAAAAAGAGACGTAGACAAGCAGCGTCACGCGATGCAATGAACTCTCAATGGCTGTGGTTTGTGCCCAAAAAAAAAAAAAAAAAAAGGAAAAAGGCGTGCAGAGATAAACAAAAAAAAAAAAAAACAGAATGAATAAGCGAATGCTATGCTAACAACAAGGAAACGAATTTGGCCGTATTGAAGGACTCTGTGCTTGGCAAGCGCTGTTAATACCATGGAGACCGGTTAAAATAAAAATCGGTGCCGTAAACAAAAATGCTAGTTCAAGCAGAGTGCTTGTGCATAAACGGATGTGGAGTGTTTTTTATTTTAATTTTTATTTATTTTTTACCTTTTCCAGAATGTGTTAAAACACACTTTGCTTTGGATAGTGAATTTAAAATTTAATAAATAGCATGAGCTTTACAAATATAAGAAATTATTTTGCTTATTATTTCCATTAGTATCGAAAGTGTTGATATTCAGATGAGTTAGTCGACGTTTCTCGTCATTACTGTGAGACAATTTTTATTTTTATCTGTCCTACACTGATTAGGGAATATTGGAGTACACTGTGCCGAGTAACCTTTATTAAATTCCCAAGGTAGAAATTTCATTTTTTACAAGTGTTTTTTTTTTGAGGATTTAAATCATAGACTGGATAAACTGAATTGAATTTAAAAATAATTTTTTTTTTTTAATAGAAAATTTGTTTTCTTAATTTTATTTAGTATTTGGTGACTCTTCGAATTTATTTAAGCATTGAAAAACTTCTAGGATCAGTAATTCATATGACATACTGCTTAAAAGAAACCGATTTGAAAATGAAAAATGAAGGTGAAACTGCAATGGAGCTAGGAAACAGCGTCAAATTTACAGCCTGGACTTAATACCAAAGAAGATTGTCGAAAGCCGAAATAAGACCCAAATGAAGGAAAACATTACAACTACAGTAAACAAAATAAAGTCCAAACTAAAAATTGGAAAAATAATTAAAACTCACACCAAAATTAAATCAGCAACTATTCATAAAAATATTTAGCAATTTTTTTTAATACATATATATGTAATATGACAATTTTAGCAAACAAAGCAAACCCTTTTCCTCAGCGCTAAAATCACGCAATCGAAACTCGCTTATGAGTCAGAACTATGGCCTTTCATTTTGCATAAACACTTTTACACTCAAATAATTAATGTGAAAATACCATGGCCATAACATTCGGCAACAAATCACAAAAAAAAAAAAAAATTTTAGTCAAAAATTTAAAAAAAAAAAAAAAATTGTTAAAATGTTGAAGAAAGAGCTCCAATATTTCATGGTGAAAAAAAAAAAAAAATAATAATGAACTGCATAGACAACAGAGTTCGTAGCCTTCGACCACAAATTACGTCTAAACATGCTACTATCGGCACAGTGACAGCAATGAATTGCAATCCAAAAATAAAGAGGAAAAAACAAAATAAAAAAAAATTAAAGGAAAATAGTAGAAAAACAATGTGAAAAAGAAAACAACCAAGTGCAGCAGTGAAAAATGGGGAATTCTATTTTGGGTTAAATATGCCTTATTTTTTGTTTATTTTGCCAACCACACGTGATAAATTTGAAAACTTGTGGGTATACTAGTACTAGAACTAATTGCATAAATATACAAATATTTTTGATGCAATAGCAAATCGATGCTTTTGGCAGTCTGTGAGAATATCTTCTGCTTCTATAACGAGAATTCTGCGGACCAAAAATCGCTGCTGTGGTATGGTATTAAGTTTGAGCTAAAAAGGAGGTCAATCTAGCGAGTTCAAAGAAAAAAGCTTAAACGGCCTTTATATCGCATTACAATGAGAAAAAATGCAGCTGAAAGTAAAAACAGAAAGAAACTAAAAAGAAATTAAAATTTTGGGAATAAAGTTCTCTTGCAAATGTTTAGAGTTAAAATTGGGATTTTATTCAAATAGCAATCTCAGATCAGTCTATCTGATGGATATTTTTGCTTGTGGAATCATTTTAACTATATATCCAGTAGAATACGCATCAGTCCACCGTTAGTCTCCTGACCTCTAGTTTGACTCATTGGGTTGATGTAGCAACAACTTGCACTCGCACACCGTGTTTGTTCATTTTTTCTTGTTTTCCTTTCATTTGGCTTTCTCTTCCGATAGACAAATTGAAAAATATAATTTCCCAGTTGAGCTGTTGAATTTTGATAAGGGAAAACAACGTCGTCTCGCTTCCACAAAGACAAACAAGCGTACTGAGTAAAACGTTGTGTTGGTTCTGAATGCTGGCATTCTTGTCGGAATGCAAAAGCACCAATAGTGCATTTGTATGTACATAACTGGGAAATGTGCTGTAAATGCCGACAATCTGCGTTTGACATGCAGAATGTGTACTTCGATATTTATGTAGATCAGAATATTAACAAAAAATTTGTGGAATAAAATGGAGGTGATATGAAAAGGAGAAACTAGCGATAGGAAGAAAAGAGAAACTTCGTCATCCCGTATGAATAGACGAGTGGTATATGAGGATTTGGGCAGTGTTCGTCGCCGTTTAAGACAAAAACCGCTTTGCGATTATAATTTAAATCGCTACAACCACTTGGGCGTCGCATGATAAGTAACATGTCACATCACCTGGTGAGAAGAATATCACATGTTGTATTGGGTTTAACTTCACCTGGTGAAAAAACCGCTATAAAATCACATCACATCACATCACCTGGTCAACAGAATATCACATCATTCGATAAGTGACATCTCCAGTCAAGAAATTATTTCTTAAAATAAATCCTTACCACCAGACAAAAAATAAAATTTGGCATCACTTGGTGAGTAAAGTTTCACATCACCTGGTGAGAAGAACATCACATCATTTGTCAAGTGATATATTCCGTCATCTAAAATTTATTAGAATAAATTCTTATCACTAGGCAACTAAAAATATTTGGTTTATCTTCACCTGGTGAACAAACCGCCATATCTTCAAAACAATGTTAACCATAAAAAGTAGCTGATATCTGATCACATCACATCACCTGGTCAACAGAATATCACATCATTCGATAAGTGACATCTCAAGTCAGGAAATTTTTTCTTAAAATAAATCCTTACCTCCAGACAAAAAATAAAATAATATTAATTGTGGCATCACTTGGTGAGTGAAGTTTCATAGATATCACCTGGTGCGAAGAATATCACATCATTTCCATACACGTCCAGCTCAACAATCATCACCATTCTCCTTCTATACTAGTTGTGCTGGGTGCAGAAAATATGATACATTTCACTAAACGCCATCAACTTCATTTTATGTAAATAAACTAAAAACAGTAACGAAATATTAAATAAAAAAATGTTGCCTAAAATTCTGTTTTTCCTATAGCTTCCCAACTTAATTTGAAGTTATACACATGCACTCATAAGCACACCAAAAATATATTTTCTAAAACAATTCACAAGAGCATTCGCAGCAAACTAGAAACTTGATAATTTAATTAAGAAATCATTGATGTTGTTGTTAAGTTAGATTCATCTATGGCTGCTGTTACTGCACACCCATCCTTGTCCCACACTCCCCCTCCCCTCTCTCATAGTTGTGAACATGTCTTAAGTTGCCTGCTGACACAATCAATATGTCTGTTATATGAGTGTTTGTATGTGTGTAGAGATATCTTTATTATTGTTGTAGAAAAACTTTGTAAGAAACAACATTATTTTATATTTTCCACCATGCGTAGAGAATTGCATCTCCTGCACATTAATGACGCTTGTCTGCACTGCAGGACTTCCTTGCACAAACTTTGTTGCAGCTTGCAGCTGTACGAAATGTTACTTTGTGTAAAATTTAGCTAAGGGTATGCCTTCGGGATTCTTAAATTTTACTAGATTAGTTTCGCACTTTTATGGGTTAAAGAAAGATGAAAAGAAAACTTAAAAAGTTTCTTGTCTTAGTTTCTATTAAACTGAAGACATTGTAAGTTGGTACCACTGGCATATAATATAAAATAAAAGTCTAATGGTTGATCATTTTAAGCATTGTATTTACTAGACGATTGAACTGAAAAGCTTTATTTGTTTATACGATAGTGAACGGCGCTTCACTCATTTTTATCTGTTTTTTATATTTTATTTATTTTTTTATTTTATTTCTTTTATATTATTTTATTTACTTTATTTTATTTTATTTTATTTTATTTTATTTTATGTTATTTTATTTTATTTTATTTTATTTTATGTTATATTATTTTATTTTATTTATTTTTTTTATTTTATTTCTTTTATATTATTTTATTTACTTTATTTTATTTTATTTTATTTTATTTTATGTTATTTTATTTTATTTTATGTTATATAATTTTATTTATTTTTTTTTTTTTTATTTTGTTTCTTTTATTTTATTTTATTTTATTTTATTTTATTTTATTTTATTTTATTTTATTTTATTTTATTTTATTTTATTTTATTTTATTTTATTTTATTTTATTTTATTTTATTTTATTTTATTTTATTTTATTTTATTTTATTTTATTTTATTTTATTTTATTTTATTTTATTTTATTTTATTTAATTTAATTTAATTTAATTTAATTTAATTTAATTTAATTTAGTTTAATTTAATTTAATTTAATTTAATTTAATTTAATTTAATTTAATTTAATTTAATTTAATTTAATTTAATTTAATTTAATTTAATTTAATTTAATTTAATTTAATTTAATTTAATTTTATTTTATTTTATTTTATTTCTGATATAAGATCACGTTTCGCAACCATACAGTGTTACTTATTATTCTATTTGTTAAAAGCAAATGTGTGTACATAATCAAGTTGTTATCATTGAAATAACAGTATAATCAATAAGCATGGTTTAGTTCCCATCCATAATTATTATTTCTTCTTCGATATACAGACAAAAACCAACGCATATGTAATGATGGCAGTATCGAATTATGTATACTCAAATCTTAAGTATGAGGTCATTGTTTGTCCTCACTCAACAAAATTACTAACATTTCACATGTCTCGTCAGTGAAAGTACTAACTAAGTTAAGAAAAAGAAATCGAAACACAGCGCAGAAGTCTGCATTCTAAAAGTAAAAAAAAAACACTCCAGTTTGAGTAGTCTAGCAACTACTCAGCTCGTCAGACAAGCAAACACAGACGCGTACATATAACGCTGCTATTTTACGAAATCAAAAAGGACACCTAATAATTTGTTAGAAAAGTCTACGTTGCGCACACGTTGAAGCGAAAAATAAAATCAAAAGCAAGCAGCCAGACAAGTCGATGCCCTATAAAACGTTATGACCCAATAATATGAGGCTTCATGTTGTGTAACCTAATACATAGTTGTTGTTTGTAGACGCATGTTTTAATTTAGACTATCAGACAAGTATGTAACAGTAATTTTTGTTCGTATGCGTACAATCACTGAGTTTGGGTTATACACTGCGTATACGTAACATTCTGTCTGAGGTGTGTCATAAGAGCCGAAGAATGTATGAGTGTCTGCATTAAAGAGTATTCAAATCATAGTATTTATGTTCTAAAAAAAAATGGTATATATTTTTTTCTATCGTGAAATTTTGCTCCAAAATTAGAATTCACCTCAGAATCAAAATATATTCGAAAAAAATAAAAGATTCTTATTGGAATTTATTTATAGATTTATTCTTTTCTCTATTGCAATTTTTATTAGATTTCACGTTGTACAAAGCCCTCACCCCTTTTAATATCAAAGAACTATTTCCCGTAATTAAAGCCCAGTACTTCAAAGCTACTCAGCTTCCAAATAATTAGGTATGTTAGCCTCAGTTTGATTAATACTCGAGCTCAGCTCAAAATTAGCGAAATGTGGCTCAATGTAAAATATTTTCAAATGTTTGAAAATACTTTAAGAAAAGTTTAATTAACATACGTAAACATTAGACTGGTCGATTTTTTTAAATTTTATTTTAACTTTTTTATGTCGGCCGAATTTAAATTCAGAATGTAGTCTCTTAAACGGAGCAATGCCATGTCAATGTTCAGAATTTGAGGCTCTGGGCTGACTGGATTAACTATTTAAAAAAAATTAGCGAATTGTGGCACGAACTTAAGAATAAGTGAAACCAAACTCATGCTTCCACCACTGGAAATCTCATGTGAAACCTTTAGAAGGCTATCAAAGGACTGAGGTTGCCCTCGACTACAGAAGAGTGAACATCACAAAAAAATGTTGGCCTTCCGTCTCAAAATTGTATCGTATCTCATTACTTAGTGATTTTTTCAAGGACTCTTCTTCAATAGGTTCAGAAAACACTTCCTCACTCATGTATGATCCACCCTAATAATCATACATACTTATATATAATATTTCTGAACACATTTTTCTACTTTAACAAATAGTTGTAACAGAAAACTGCCGGAAATGCACTGTCTGTGGCGCCTTCACTTAATTTTTCTCCTATCTTTTCCCTTCCTTATATAAATTCTGACACAACACAATGAAATTGAATTTACAACTAGACAAGTGTTTCGACTTAAGCACAAACAAATGTACGTATGTATGTACATATATATACATGTACAATGGCCTAGAGTGGAAGTGGTGAAAACTTGGCGAAACAACCAATAAGGAAAGTGAGAAACAAACAAGCTGTAAAGCCAGTTTGTTAAATGCAATTTGAACTCAGTCAATATGTTGGGCTTGCAGGATGTTGGTAGGTGCCATTTGTACGAAGTTTAGTTGTAACAGCGTTTGTGATTGAGGGAATTACCGGGTCTAAATGGTATTAGGGGTAAAGAGTTTATTCGATATACTCTTATGAGATGCGTTTTTTTTTTTTGTTGTTTTAAATTTTTGTATTTTTTGCAGTTAGAGTTAAGGGCTTGAGGTGTATGAAGTTTTTGTATTCTGGTGTGTACGGTACCAATTTACTCACTTTTCACTTCTAGGATAGAGTGATTAGGTAATCAGCTATATTATTGTTACCCCGAATTTACACATTTTTAAAAATATATTCTATGCTGTCTTCTTTGAGTGTTAGAATTCAAAGTTATTTATTTTTTATTTACATTGAAAGATATTTAAATATTTGTTGGTGTATTTCAATAGGGAAAAAGAAACTGCATTCCAAGATATATTTTGAGATCTTCTCGGAACAAACTCGAAATAATTTTAAAATTATTCCGAATATGAGCTAAAAAATGCCGCGTAACAATCAAAAAATCATCCCTAAATAATCTTTGAAGGGCAGCGAAATGACATTGGAAAAGTCTCCAAATGGTCCCAAAAAAGCACAGAAAATAATCTGTAAAAAGTCTGCAAATAAATACTAATAAAAACTGCTCCGAACCGATACCGAAAACTTTCTTTAAAACCCCGCAATTACCCTAAAATAGTCCCGAAATAATTTCCAACTGTTGATCAAAAGCCTTGAAATTAACTAAAAAATTAAATAGTTAAAAAAATAATAATAATCATAGTCGCGAAATAATTTCGAAAGGGTCACCAAGAAGTTAAGAAAGCAATCCCTAAATAGTCTCTAAATAATCACCAAGAGGTCACAAAAATGGTTCCGAATTGATGCCGAAAAACTTCCTTATACAATAGCTGATTCTGACATATGTAGTCTCTCAAAAATTCGGAAATGGTTCTGAAAAGTTAGAAAAATGGTTCTAAAAAAGTAAAAAAATAAACAATCTTAAAATAATTCTGAAGAATTCTCGAAATATTTACGAAATTTTACCAAAAAACTGAACAAAATAATCCCGAAAAAGTCTCGAAATATTTACCAAATGGTCAAGGAAATTTTTTCGAATTTAACCCTTATATAATCTTGAAATGTTCCAAAAATAGTCCCGTAAAAAATTCCGAAATGCTCTTGAACGGCCAGAAATGGTCTTGAAAAAAATCTGAAATGGTCCCGAAAACCATCGCAAATCGTTTTTGGTACAAAAATCTATTACCTAAAATTAAATTTTTAAAATCAATAATTCTAGCTAAACAATAAAATGTTAATTTAGTAAATACAAATACAAAATTCTAGTGTATTTACAGCAAATATTTCAAATAAACCTATACTTCATTCTAAAAATATGTTTAATATCATTTTCTTATTTCTCTCATTTCAGCTGAATCAAAGAAAAATATTTAATAAAGTAAGCTCTTAACTGAATGCAATCAAAAATATAAAAAAAAATTTAAAAAAAGCAACACCAAAACTAAACAAAATTTCAAACAAAACATATCAACAGTGCCACACAAAATGAAAAATAGGTTAATAGCAATTAAGAAATAATGAAACGCAGTATGAAATTGTACAAAGCAAACATTCAAATAGCAGACATTTTCTGAATAACAAAGGAAAACAAAGGATTTACTTGCAGCAATTATAACTGTAAAGCATAAAGGCTTAAAAACCAATTTGAATAGAAATGCAAATAAACATTTAAACATTAATATATATGTGCATAAATCAAAGCAAAAACAAAAATGAACGACAAAGAAAATAATTAAGTTTTAATGTTTTAGCAAAAAAATACAAAAAAAAAAATACAAAATAAAACAAAAACAAACGTTGATACTTGCAATCAACTGAAAGAAAGAAAATTAGCAACAACAACGCGCGCGACTATTCTAAGTTGAATAAATACAGACAAATAAATATTAATTGCCTGTGCGTGTGAGTGCGTGTGAATGTGTATGTGTTTGTGACGAATAAAAACGTACACCTTTGGTGCATAATTATGCATGGCAGTAAAAACAACAACAACAAAAAGCAACCAGAAAAAAAGCTGAAAAAACTTGAGCGAAAACAAAAGCGCTGATAATAAAGTCCGAAAACAAAGAGGAAGCAAATACCAATCGAAAGCAAAGGCAAGCGTGTTAGAGCTAGAATAAGCAGGAGCGCGAAAGAGGAGGAGAGGGAGAGAGGTGTGAAAAAAAAAATTTATGAAAACTGCGTTAGTTCAAACGACAACAATATAAAACGTGAGCGCAGATGGAATTATAAAAAAGTATTAAGGAAGGAGTGAAAAAGTAAAAGGAGTGGAGGCAATGAAGTGAAAGCACTGCGCTTATGAGACAAGTAAGGAGCAAGAGATACAAAATTACAACAAAAAAGGAGAAAAATGCAACAACTGAAACGCGAAAGAGTGACATAACTAGGAAAAAAGTTGGAGCTGAGAATAAAGTGGAATAGCAGAAAAAAAAATTAAAAGCACACTGGAGACAGCGATTAAAGTGAGAGTAATACTTGTACAACAAATAAAAAAAAAAAAAATTTATTAAAAAAAAAAACAACAAAAAATAAATAAAAAAATTTAATTAAAAAAAAACACAACAACAAACTCAATGTCTAACAAGCTAGCAAAAAAGCTGTTAGTAAAATTAACTGTCGCATACATTACAAGTTTTATTGACAAAGGTAATCGTAGAGCCACCACAGCGAAATAACAACAGCAATTACAAATTACAAATGAGTCACACAGTGAGAACTGTAAAAGCAAATACAAACTTACGATTACAAAATTTAGTACGAAGCAATTACAACAACGCTTTAGCTAAACGAAATATTGATAAACATAAATGGAATTTGCGCCAAGCAGACGAGCTCAACACTTGTTAAACTGTGAGTGTGTACGTGTGTGTGTGAGTATTTTTGAGTAGAAGTGCAGTTAACTGTATAATCATTACACAGCGCCTATAAGCACACAAGCAAAAGGAGCTTTGAAGGCAAACAAGGAAGCGAGCGCTAAATCTAATTATACGCAACATTGAGTGCAATAACAAACAACAATACAAAGCAGACAACAACAAGAACAACAAGAACAAAAATCTAACAAAAACCAAAAAACAACAACAACATTATTCTATACACATTTGCTAAACTAGTGTAAGCGAGCATAGCACCAAAGCAAAAGGAAGGCAAATAAGGCAGGCTGACAACCAGCAGCCAGTGAAGGCATACAGGGGCTGTAACAAGGCATAGTAAAATTGCGGCTATTGCCGTCAAGTGGTGAGCAAGTTAACAGTTGATTGTGCAACAACAATAACAATAACTTCGATACTCGAACAACAAACTCACATTAATAAAGACAAAGCGCAGAAATCTTTTGATTCACTGTTTGCACGCCGACAGCATCTCACACACATGAAACCATATTTGTACACACTTACAACCATACATACGCTCACACACACACACGCATGATGTTATTTACATCAGTGACTACAACGTGAATATGTTTGTGAATGCATGTGTGTTAGTGTCAAAATCATTATACGCAAACTTTTCATTGTTGATTGTGGCTTCGACTGTCACTAATGCAATTTGCTACGAAGCGGAAATAGTTGACGGAAATTAGCACAACCACTTAGATTCCGGTGTAAAGTGACGCTATTGAATCGCTCAACAATAAAAATCAAATGAAAACACACAAATAACAAACATATAGTGGTTGCACAGTATTATTTTGAATAGTAACAAAATTCTATTAAATGGAAAGTGGTGTGGTGCTAAACGAAAATTGTAAGTGTGAAATATATAAAAAATACATATGTGGAATATACAAGAATAAACATTAGAAACAAAGCTTTCAAAACTTGCAAAGCTGTTTTGATTATTTTGGCTATTGTTATTAACATATAATCGTGTACGATCAATATTTCTTCACAAAATATTTGGATATTCGCAAAAGTAACAAAAAGCTCTGCAAAAGCTCAAAAATTTAAAGTGAGCTTTCATAATCTGCCGAGCAGTAGTTGAAATAAGAAGCAAAATTATTGCAAAATATAAAACTCGCATGTTGGAAGAAAGCTCATTGAAAGCTCTTCTTTAAAAGTGTGCTTAAAGTAGAATTTTTCATAAAGTTTTTCAAAATATCGTGAAACTTAGTCAATATTCGAAAGCTCGTTGTATGCAAGCTTAATGTTTATCAATCAACAAAAAAAATAATGAAAATACATAAATAAAGTGAAGAACTCAGTACGAGCTTTAAAGCGCTAAAACGTTACTATACCAAAGAAGTATGCAAAATGAGCGTAGCAGATCATACTTCCCTGAACGTTGGAAATTACATATAAAAGTTACAGAAACATCTTTACCAAAGCACAAAATAATAAAAGCTCAAAGAAAGCTCCGAATATATTTTATAGCAAACTGAAGCACTAAAACCCCGAATTGGTAGTTGCATAAGTACTAAGAAACAGGCTGCTGAACAGCTGTTCAACAACATCGCAACTTCAGAGCTAGTGAAGAATTCAGTCTTAAAAACAATTCACACGGTACTAATTATACAATGACAAACGAGCTTTCTAAGTTAGAGCTTGTAATCGTAAAATTAAGACAATTGATGAGTTACTGTATGACATGCGAGGTTGATTTAAACAAATAAAAAAGAAATAATGTCATATAAAAAACTAAACAATAAAACACAAGCGAGAGCTTTGAAAGCTCCATAAAATGTTTGAACTCAACAAATTTACTACAATCTTCAAAAGCTTTCGATTCGAGATTCATTCTCATATGCAGTATTAGAACTAATCACCAAACATTTGTCAATAATGTCCCCAATTATAAAGCATAAAACAAGAGCAAGGTGAGGTGAGGTGAAGTGAAGTGATTTGCTACATCTACTTGCCACTAAGCCCTTAATATAATAAGCAACATAAAACGTCAAAACTTAGATTGGCATTCAAGCAAACAGAAAGTTGCAGCAAGTTCAAATTGCATTACTTCCAAACTCTACTAACCTAACTTAATTAATTTGCTACTTCCAAAAACCGTCAAACCCACCAAAACACTGGATTTCTTGCTTCAAACCGCCGCTTGCATACTAACACTCTCTCCCTCTCCATAATTTATTATTTCTCACCCCAGCGCGTAGTTAAGCTCAACTCCCACTCCCACTGATGACCGCCGCCAAAAGACGCGCCAGCAATAGCGCGACAATTAATACAAATAACAATAACAACGACAACAATGTTTCGGAACAACAGCATCTTCTGCAACATCGGCCACAGCAACAGCAACAACAACAGTATCATAGCACACAACAACGTCATTCATACCAATATCAACAGCAGCAGCTGCAGCAACAACAGTTGCAACAACAACACCATTACATGCATGAACACCAACAACAGTATTCGCATCATACCTCATCATATAATTCACAATATGAACAACACGAAAATCAGCAAACGCGTCATTATCAGCCACAACAACAACAACAACAGCAGCAGCAGCAGCACCCACAACGCCATCATCATCAACAACAACAATCATCGTTGCGAGATTGTTCGGTGAAGTTGCCACTGGATATTTTGTAAGTAAAATTAATGAATTTACATCTCTTGATTAAAATATCGCATGATTATGGCATATGAGTTCGCAACGCATGATGTGACATCAAGTGATATGAAGTAATATCATTGCACCCATATAACATTCTTTCTAAAATTTTATCACACAAAATCAATGAGTTTAGTATGCTCATGTTTTAGAACCAGTTTAAAAGCGACGATGTGATCTCAACTGAAATGTGGCTATGTCACATCACTAGCATTAATTCGATAAATGCCTTCTTTAACAGGAATGGTTTAAAAATATTTATAAATCAGATGTGATTTCCTTTTTTAGTAGACCACATTTAGAGTTGGCTGATGCTTGATAGCTATAAAAATTAATTTAATAAAGTGGTGATGAAGTTATCGCATCACTTCAATGTATACTTTGAGGTTAGAGTGAATGTTATCAAATCAGGGAAGGCCGGAATTCACCTAAACCTCTAATATTTGGTCAGAAGTAATACATATTTGTGGTATGAAATCAGATTTATTTAGCATTATTTTATTAAACTCAAACATAGATCAAAAGATTTAGATCACATCAAATCATGTTATCACATCGGTTGCGGAAAATAATATATTTAATTAAAAAATGGTGCGATCATTGAAACATAGAAAATATTAGTCACAAAAGGAAATCATATCAAATGAATTTTTGTCATATCGCAGGAAGACACATCATATGACGTCTGGCCATATCATATCAAACACTCACACTTTACGCAGTATCTAGTGTAAAGAAGTCAGACACATTTATAATTAAAAATAAAACCTCAATTTATATCACACTAGACAAGTATAGAGATATGCCAATGTCAGTTGATGGAAGGTTGTCCCAGAGTTAAGCAAAAAATATTAGATCACATCATTTGATCATATCACATCAAACTAAATCCACTTATATCAGATCACATCAACACAAATAGGGTTTTTTTCGGTCATAAAATGAAACGAAAGTACTTTCCAAACTACTTCCTTTGTGTCAGTTACAACAAATTACACCTACCATTACATCACACAAATTGGTTACACAATCGTGCATACTTTACCGAAATGTTGCTCATACTCAACGTACCTACACGTTTATGGTTAATATAAACATTACAATATTTTGTGTTGTAAGCTCATTGAAACGTGCGTAATTTGCGCCAGCATAAACTAATTTCGCTGAAATGACTCATTTCAACACTTGACGACACAGCTTAAATGTTGTCTGGCTACCTAACAGCCAGAATATTTAGAAATTGGGTGACAAGATTTTGTTACCAAAAACGGTAAAACAACAAAGTAATTTAATTTTACAAGCGAACGCAGGCGCTATGATACAGTTGTGTTAAATAAAGTAGTAGTGAAATTGCTATCGTTCGACGAAATAAGACGAAGCTCTGTAAAAGAATTCACATAAAAAAAATTTAAAGCTTATAAAAAGTACAGAAAAGCTAAAAAAAATGAGCTTCAAAATCTGCAAAATTTGTTGGCAGAATTTTCTAGTAAATTTTTGAGTATGCAGTTTTATAGCCGAACCAATTTCAGTGCAATAATGTGCAAGTCAGGAATTTTAAAAAATGTTCCTGAATTTTTATATTGTTTCGCGGAGAAGATGCTATTTGAATTCTTCCATTTTTATATTATGGAAAACTTTTAAGAGCCCCTACAACTGATTTCTAAACTAAAAAGTTGATTGGTCTACAAAGCTGTAAACTCAGAAATTCTGTGAAAAAAAATTTTAAATTTTAATGGCCATTTCTTAAAGTTTATTTAACTTTCTTGAACATTGAGTAAGCTATGAAATTGTTTTCTCTCACAAAATTGTTTATATTTTCAATGTTTCAAATTATTTAAATCACATCACATATCAATTTCATTACACTACTATTATATAGCACACAACTGTATATTCACATACATATATACATAGTCCTTTTTATGCTGTGTGACAAAATAATAAAGAAAGCGGCTTACACTCTGTGCGCGCATAATATTTATGTTTGTGGCATTTATTTGACATTTCATTAGTTTCACTTTATTTAATATGTTTTTTGTTGTTTTCTTCGAGACAGTATAAAAGCCCTTCGGTGCAAATAAAGTAATTTTACCCCATTGCTTAACAAAAGAGACCTCAATTTAGACACGTTTAAAATGGAATTTTGACTCTAGTGGAATATTTGTATACAATCCTTACTACCCATGTACTTACATTTGTATAGATGTATGTATTTACACACACACACACACAGAAAATATATAATACAAATGTGTTAGGTATGCTTAAGTGCCATTTTACATCACTTTTAAATGCAAAATTCATGTGAATTTCACATGCCAGACGGTACTTAACTGGAGCAGAAGTAGCATAACAGAAAAAGAAATGAAAAAAAAAAATAAAAATTTTACCGACGAATATGAATTTTTTTTTTCGCTCAATACTTTCAAATGATGCAAATAAAGCTATTTAATATGTATAGAAGTTTTTATGATTTAAGTGATTTAAGAAAAATTCTAAAAAAAAACCATTCAATATAAAGGTCGATCAACTTTTGAAATGGATCTATGAGCAAAGCTATGACGTTTGTCTCCAAAATTTTTTTTTTTGTTCTGTTTTTTCTATTGTTGCATAATTAAATAATTGGCATTAAATGTGTGAAAAACTTGCTAAAACTCCAACTCAATTTTCTTCGTTCAAACGTCAGATATGAGTTGTGTGGTTGACTTGCGTGTAGCGGCCTTATCGTGTGTTATAGCACTTCATACTCTCCTTTAGTAAGCTTTCACATGCAACTTGAACTCTGATGAATTTCACAGGAAATACATATGGAAGCCAATTTTTGTTTATAGATCTTTTAGCTAACAATTCGGTTTACTCGAAAATTTAAAAAATTTAGAGCCAAACTAGGAAGCCTATTAAAAATGCATTGCGCGTCTCAAAGTAATCAAACAAAATATAGATTTTTTGAGTGATGAGCCTCTAGATATACAGAATAATTATATCCATAGAAGAGTTTTGTGTTATTTTACTGAGGAATATAATAAGGCTTTTAGAGGGACTAATTTATTTTTTCGAAAAAATAATTTCCAGGTAGTTCTAGGGATAATTTTGAAACTTTTTTTAAGACTTCAGTATTTCTTGGGGTTATTTTTAGATTGTTAATTTCTTGAATTTTTTGGTTATTTCCTGCACCATTTTGGGATTTTTTCTATGGCATTTCTGAAAATTTTGAATTTATCTTTGTATTATTAAGGCAACTCAAACCGCCCAACCAACAAGACCATCAAAACATTTGAAAGAAAAGTTAGGAAATAATAACAAAAAGTCCAAAAAAATCTATTAAGAAAATCATGGAAAATGTCTTGAAAATACTCCAAAAAAGTACGAAATGATCACATAGAAGTCAAGAAATTACTCCGAAACAATCCCTAAGGGTGGTGAAAATGTCTCCAAATGACGCAGGAAAAGTACCGAAATGATCACAATAAGGTCGAAAAAGACCAGTAAGGAAGCGCAAAAAGTTCCAAAATCACATTGAAATGATGCCGAAATGGTCCTGAAATAAGTCAGAAATAAAGAAAAAAAGTTCTAATAGAAATTCATTTGATTTATCGCAAAATGATTGTAGCCATTTTTTGAATTCTGTGACTGTGACTTAAAAGATGAAGTCACCATTAAGACTTCATTTTGCAGTCGGGACTTTAAAAATACTTCAGACTTCATTTTTTCATTCTTTAGTCAAACAACTAGTCAATGAGTGCATTCGAAATTGGAAGTCATTGAATAAGATTTCAACTGATTGCATTCGCATATGAATGCATTCTTTTACAACCCTGCTCGCAATTACATTCCATGCAGCCAGGGCACAGATTGCTTCATGAAAGTTCTAATTAGATATTTCCTAAAGCTCTGCAATAAATCCTTTTACTGGAAAGTGAAGACCAACATTTACTTTTGAATAATAGGGGAGCGGAAAAAATTCCAATTAGACAGGCGGCACTTATTTGCGGCTTTCTACAACAGGTACACACTTGTTAAAGGTACTTAAAAGAAAGGAATGCTAGAAGAATTGTTTCTATAATGCAAAATGCCACTAAGAAAAATATACGCAACTATGACTGTGCGATATAACAACTGCACACATCTGCACTTATGAGCAAGTCAGTCTTAGTAAAGCGTGCTTTTTATAGAGAGACAAATAATGGAAGCGTGAGCTGAGCAGCCAAAGAACAAAGGGAGAACAAGCGGACTAGGAATAGAAATTTGAAATGCAAAGTGGCAATACATGAAGTTCTCTTGTTCCACGCGTCTCTGGAACAACAGGATCTAAACGTTGGTAACATAAATTTAATAAGCATATCTTTGGTTGGGCCAGACTGAGAAATCATATAAAGTCTAACGTTGTGCTAATCACGACGTAGATGATTGGAAACATGCACTGCATCGCAAGAAGAGAATATCCCTTTGACTCGATCGAGAGTAAGTTTTACGAAATTACATATCCAATATCTTACATATCTTTAGAAAGAAAAATTTTAATGTATTAAAAACCTACCCGTTTGCTTTTGCCTACGTAAGACGATGCGTAAAAAAGAATGTCACAAAAGAGCTAAGCACGACATAGCTGATTAAGGCAAGTCCTTCATGTTGCATGTGTGTGCGAAGGTGTCCTATAAATGAAGTTGTTCTTCATAGTACGAAATGAAAAATATCTCACGGTATGTGCCGACAAAGCTATGAATGTATGTATGTACAGCATACCTGTTTGACACTTACGGGAAACGTGTACACGCAGGTATTCAAATGTGAATACATTAGACTGGGCAAAAAAAACAAAAAAAAAAATTTTGCGTAATTAAATTGGCCGGGAAAAAGTGGATATTGAAAATGTTCGATAGATTGTCCGCACTAGAAAAATCATGCTTTAAACACTGATATGGTTTTCTGATTCCCCCCTTTTTGTAATACGGAATTGTATAGTATGCCATTTAGAATAATTTTTGTTTTTTATTTGACCTATCTGGCAACTCCACACATGTATTTCCCAATATCTTGACTCGGTGCATCCAAGTCCGCCATTCGAAACGTATGAAAAAAGAAAAAACAGTAATTTTTTTGAGGTTATGGACGAACTTCGAAACGTTATTATTGCAATTTCATACTCAAACCCATTATTTAATTGCCTTTAAGAATTTGAGGTTATAGGTTTTCTGCAGGTGAAACAAAAAAAATCAGAAATATATCTAAAGATTATAATTCGAAGTTATAAAAACGAAATTAGAATGATCATAAAAAATCCATACCAGCAATGATAGACCTCTAAAAACAATAATAAGTTCTCGAAATCTAATAGTACTAATTCGAAATTTCTGTAAAACAATTTACTAATAATTTTGTTTGTCCTGTCTAATGTACATACATACATACATACATACATACATATGTGTACATATAATCCGTCAGTGCCGGAGCTACAATTTCCCAAGGAGTTTAAAGGATTGTAAGAATGAAAGCAGAGTGAAAATGAGAATGAGTATAACTAGCAAAAAAAAAAAGAAAAAAAAATCTGAAGAGCTCTTAGTATATTGTTGTTTTAACAAGTATTAACACTGAGCGGGGATTTTCTTGCAGTTTTTTGTTGTACAAATTCGTGAAAGGGGCGTAAGAAAAAGAAAAATGCTTTAAAGTATGAAAGAAAGTGTGAAGCTATTACACGAATAAGCGTGCATGCGCCTATACACATAGCTAGACGACGCTATGCAAACACATACATATGTACTTATGTATGTAGTATGTATGCAAGTGTGTGTAATTATACAAGTTTGCTTACACTTGTCCTCATATGTTGGGTTAATATGAAATTTCCTTACAGCCACACAGCAATAACAATGCGGCGGCAGCTTTCTTAGAAGGCAACAATGGGAGCACTGCCTTAAGCTAAATAGTACATACATACATATGTATGTAGATACAAACATATACATATGTACATACATATATGCATAGTCTATACTCTACTCGTCTTCTTCATACAATTGACATCAGCTTTAGTCAACGTAGTCATCACATAGGAGGGATGTTACGAATATGCGTAGAGTTGCCAAGTTAATTTTAATATTCGCATTTGCAAAAACCAAAGTAAAATAATAAAGGAAGTTAAGCTCAAATTCATAATACTTGGATATACATATCTGCTGTTTAGTCTAGATTAATATAACTCTGGAAAAGTGGGCGTGCCACATCCACATATTTTTGCTTTTTTTTAGCTTGATTAGCTTTCACAATAGACTCAAGAGTTCGCTGGTTGAGACACATATTATATATATATTTTTTTTAAGTGGATGATGCCACGCCCTCAGGCTATATGCAATTCCAATTAGTCTTGACTCAAAACACATTCGGTACAAATTCAGAATATTTGGATATATGTGATCTTTGCTCAAGATTTGCATAATTTTGAAAAGTGGGCGGTGACACGCCCACACAGTTTTATATGTTGTTTGTCTTTCTTTCATGAGTTCTATATGAGTTCTATAGATCATAAAAACTTTTGAAAAATTAAGCGGCACCAGGACCAAATAAAAGTGAACTCCCCCATATCTTCGAAACTGTGTACCCACAGAGGAAAAGGGAACATAAGCGGACTAGGAATAGAAATTTGAAATGCAAAGAGGCAATATGTGAAGTTCTCTTGTTCCACGCGTCTCTGGAACAACGGGATCTAAACGTTGGTAATATAAATTTAATAAGCATATCTTTGGTTGGGCCAGACTGAAAAATTATGTAAAAATAATTTCCGAAATTTTTATTTTTTTTTATTTCTAATCCACAAATTTTTACAAACTTTCATTCCAAGAGTCATGGTAATTTGGTTTGGAGGGCTAAGAAAATTTAGCTTTTATTCCAAATAAAGTTATTGGACACCTTTCAAACCTTTTCGAGGTTGAAGCCTCTGCGATACTTAAATATTATCTACTATAATATTTTTTTTTAATTATCTTCCATTTACTAAAATGCTACATTCGTTCCAACCCTAAACTACAACAAAGACAACTCAAGTTTAAAGTGCCGCCGCATGCAGGTAGTGGTTAGTAAGGATCAGCAACGTCATTGCACTGTAATGGAGTCACCCAATTCTGTTGAGCCGCAATACTGCTATAAGCCGGTGTGTATGTGTATGTGTGTGTGCACATGCGAGTAAAGTACATATGTACTTACATAAGCACATCCTCAGGTGAAAAAATAAAGTATAAATTTGTACATCCTGATGGCACACAGAAATTGTGTCTTCTGCTTAAGTCCAACGCCACCGACACTGTCACCACATGCGTCACTTTCACAATTTTCTGGGCGCTAATGGCATTACTTTTGTTTTTGTGTGCTTGGCTGCATTCATCTATTGAGGCTAAGGATGCAACATTTATTATGGAATTAATTAAATATTTAAAGCGCTTTACAGGAAGTCGCTGGGTTGTTGTTACCTAAAAGGGGTGCGTCCATGTACGTAATCGTCTAGGCCATCATCAGTTTTATACTCAATAACTTTAATGGTAGCGTCGTTGAAATTACAACAATAATAATAACCAACTCACTTTCACTTGCTTTTTTGTGCTTTTTTCTTCTTTTTGTGGCTCGTCTTCCATTTTTTACTTTGTACGCCTGCTCGCCAATTCCGTGAGCGCTGTCGTTGCATGCGTTACTAACACGTTGTGACACAATGACCCAAAAAAATTCGTGCCCGGACAGGAAAGTGTTGTTAAAGATTGAATATTTTAGGAAATTTAGCTTAACTTTGAATTTTAAGGGAAATGCGTGAATATGTGTGCAGTTAGGTAGCTTCAATAATAAATTTTGTATGTAAAGATGAATCAATTTAATGCATTGCTCGTTCGCAATTTAAGTCCCATATGCATTTTGTTGTATCAATGAAAAAGCATACGTATACGGGCAATTCCATAAAAATGGGCAAACGAAAGTTTTATTTTATTAATTCTGGAAAATTTATTTTATACATATTGATTTTTCAAAGGTGTGGCTTATTCACAATTTAAATTTTTTTCTTATTTGTAAAGTTTTTTATTTAAATATTTTGAAAAATTAGTATATGTACTAAAAAAACTTTTTTAGCTACAAAGTACCCCTTTAGAGGTATAAAAAAAATTTTTAAACAAAAATTCGGAAATTGCTAATTTTAGAAAACTTTTGTATTGAAGGTACATATACAAAATTATAAAATTTTTTTTTAATATTAAAAAAAAAACTATGTATGTATATAATAAATTTTTTAACTTTCAAGTTAGTTTAATTTTGATCACTGAAAGATTTTTGTCGTGCTAGGGGGATGTAAAAACAAGAAAAGTATTTGAAATTCTCTCATATTTTGAAAAAAGCAAAAATATTTAAAATTTTTCATGCCAGTAGCACGAAAAAAATGTTTTTTCGACCAGAAAGTTAAAATAAAATTAGAAAAATATTTGGCTAAAATTCAAAAATTCATATTTTGAAAGCAAAAAAAAAACAAAAATTAAACAATTTACTGGAAATTTCAGGATACCTTTAGATGTATCAGATGATGATCAGATTTGAAAAAATGGCAACTTTTTAAAATTAAAAATTTAAAAATTGTTCAAAATATTTTAAATTTAAAAATTTATGTATAAAGTTTTTTATTTTTTGTTACATTTTTGGTTTTAACATGCCAGTAGCATGAAAAAATATTGAAATGATCAAAATTGTTAAAATTTTATGCTTTGCCGACAAGAAAGCTGAACAAAATTAGAAAAAAAGTTTCGCCAAAATTGAAGAATTCATATTTTGTAAAAAAAAAAGTTAAAAACAATTTACCGGGAACTGCAAAAAAATGTAGTTCAAATTTTAATGGTCACATTTGAGAAAATGGCAATTTTATAATATTAAAAATTGTTCAAACTAAATATATTTTTTGCTCCTACCAAGTACCTATGAACTGTAGTTTTAATTTTCCAAAAAGGAAAAAAGTGAAATTTTTAACTTATACATATGTATGTATAACGTTTTGGGGAAAAAAAACAAATTTGTCAAATTAAATTTTTCAATTTTTTTAGCTGGCAAAACTTTGTTATATGGCCGGATTTAATCCAGATTTAATTTAAATTGTAAGTGTTTGATTTCAACTATCTGATAATTTGGCATCGAATGGCCCATAAGTCGAACTAATCAACCAAATGGATCTTAGGAAAGCTTTCTAGCATTTAATCAATTACGCTAAATTTTAAAGTACAATTGCATGTACAAAAATAGTTGATTTCAGAATATATTTGTGGTTTATATACATGTGTACATATATGTATATTTATTATAGTACCTTGCAAGTGTACTGTAGAACATATGCACTAGTGACTCATATGCTTTATATGGTTAACTTTCGATAGTAATTATTTTACCTTTTTGCCATAAACTTTGATGCGTGAATACCCTGTACTGGGTATAATGCCTGAAAGTATGCAGCATTTATTTTTATAAATTCGCATATATCCGGTAAAGGGACAGTAAATGTTGCTAATACCCTCCCTTACTATCGAGCAATGTTTTTGTCGTTAATACAGAATTTTTAATTTAAAAAATTTTTTTTATTTATAGAAAGTCGTATAGACCTTTCTAATGAAAGCATTTTGGAAAAAAAAAAACAATTAATGATAATTCAATAACTTCTTCTACCAACTTAAATTCATACCATTTGCTTTTTCTCTCCTACAGATGGTTACCAAAATCTGCGATGCGGCCAGTGGGGCCTGATGCCTCACATTCTGACTGTATATTGGTTGTTGGCGTTTCCCGTCCGAAATTAGCTGTAGTATTCCTAACGGTTATGTTGGTATCGCTATTTCTTACATTTCATGTACTGTACGATAGTGCCGTATATAATATACAAGCAGCACAAGCCATTACGGAACATCATCGATTACGTTTGCTAAATAGTGCCGCCGCAAGCGGTACGAATGATATTAGAAACCACAATAATTTACCACAATTCCTAAAACCAGCTACAGCGGCAGTAGCAGCGGCAGCAGCATTAGCTGCCGTACCATCGGCAAATCAAATCAGCCATCCAATGGTGTTTCCATCGAATCGTGTGCATTTTCCAAAAACGAGCAGACGTTTGCCGCAGGTATGTGCATTTGTGTATGTATGTGTAGGTTAATGCAAAAATATATTAGACTGGTTCAAATAAAGGTTTTTTTTTAGAAATTATAAAGGTATAAAAGAAAAGATAACTAGATTTTTGCCAAATCAATGAGGAAACAAATTTTAATGCATATATTTTTTAGAAAATCGAAATTCCTAAAAAAACTTCTGAAGGAGTAATGCTCCGAAATTTGCTTCCATATTCAACCCATTGAAAAAAATAGTCCTCTCAAAATTAATATTTGAGTCGGAAAATTCACAGTTTAATATAATCAATCGCAAAAATAAAAAAATTTTAATATTTTTAATAGCAATTCAACTCTTTTATGATTCGTCGATATTAAAAAAAAAATTGTATTAATGCTGTTTCTCTCACCCTACAGGCTCTAATA
The DNA here is from genome assembly GCA_951509765.1 of Sphenella marginata. Lineage (NCBI taxonomy): Eukaryota > Metazoa > Arthropoda > Insecta > Diptera > Tephritidae > Sphenella > Sphenella marginata. The sequence continues at coordinate 22,637,927 of OX608083.1, forward strand.
ATAGGCGTTCGGAAGTGTGGTACTCGTGCGCTCTTGGAAATGCTTTATCTTCATCCTCGCATACAAAAAGCAGGCGGCGAAGTGCATTTCTTTGATCGTGATGAAAACTATATGAAAGGTTTGGAGTGGTATCGCAAGAAAATGCCACATTCATTTCGTGGACAAATAACGATCGAGAAAAGTCCAAGTTACTTCGTATCGCCAGAGGTAAGTCGACGATTTTATAAAAAGAAAAAATATGTTGTAGGTTAGTTCGAAAAGTTTTTAAAAATGATTCTTCCTCTAAAATTTGTAATTACTTCTCAACAAAGCCACGCTTAGTTATGTGCTTTTGTTAACTCCATCTCATGCGTCACTTACAATTTCTCTTTCTCTTTTTCTGCTAACCAGTTAGTAAATTAACTTCATACTTTACCTCTAGCTCTTTTTGCCAAGTTTGGTATAACTTTTGGTTTGCACTTAAATAAATTTCTTTGTCGTTGGTATTTTTGCGCCAATGCATTATGCTTACGGTCAAGTTAAGTTAGTTGGAAGTCCAGGAATTAAAAAGAAATTTTTTTTGTACAAACTTTAATTAACTTGAAGTTTCCTTTTGGAAAAATAACTCTATAAATATTTTCGATTTTGTAAAGTTTTTCCAAATTTCTTGAATACAGCGCTAATAACATTGTGCCACAAACTTGGGTACTTGCAGCCATACTCGTACATACATATTTTAGTGTATATCTGTATAGATTGTTATTGTTTTTCCAATGCAGTACAACGATTTTATTTCGTGTGTGTAAGTACTTCAATAAACATTTGAAATTCTCTTTCAACTCAATTTCCATTTACTTTAGTGAGCGGCCCTTTAGACTGGCTACCGTTTCATACCCTCTTTTGCTCCAAATATTTTGCTATCTCTTTTTAAATTTTTTGTAGCGCCCTATTTTTGTGTAAAATGCTTTGTTGTCCAGTTAAGTCAGCAATTTTCGTTTCATTTTTAATGATGCATGCAACAGACACTTTGAGTGTACTGATACATATACATATGTATGAAAATATATGCGAGGGAGCTATACTCTTTGCTATATCCCGGCAGTGAAACGGCAAGTGGGTGAACAACTAAAATATTTTGGAGTATCGGTATACAAACTCAAGCAAAATAAAATACATCAAAATAAAATGAAATAAAATAAAATAAAATAAAATAAAATAAAATAAAATATAACAAAATAAAATAAAATAAAAGAAAATAAAATAAAATAAAATATAACAAAATAAAATAAAATAAAAGAAAATAAAATAAAATAAAATAAAATAAAATAAAATAAAATAAAATAAAATAAAATAAAATAAAATAAAATGAAATAAAATAAAATAAAATAAAATATAACAAAATAAAATAAAATAAAAGAAAATAAAATATAATAAAATATAACAAAATAAAATAAAATAAAAGAAAATAAAATAAAATAAAATAAAATAAAATAAAATGAAATAAAATAAAATGAAATAAAATAAAATAAAATAAAATAACTATTTGTTTTTTTGCTGGCTTGAGGTCCGTGTTTAATTATTCTTATAAAAATAAAAACACATTTGATTTTCCTTTAAAATCGATTAAATAGTTAAGGAAGAAAGGTCGCTAAAATTCACAAATTTAAAATAAAATAAAATAAAATATAACAAAATAAAATAAAATAAAAGAAAAGAAAAGAAAAGAAAAGAAAATAAAATAAAATAAAATAAAATAAAATTAAATGAAATAAAATAAAATACATCAAAATAAAATGAAATAAAATAAAATAAAATAAAATAAAATAAAATAAAAAAAATAAAAAAAAAAATAAAATAAAATAAAATAAAATAAAATAAAATAAAATGAAATAAAATAAAATAAAATAAAATAAAATAAAATAAAATAAAACAAAATAAAATAAAATTAAATTAAATACAATAAAATAAAATATAATAAAATAAAATAAACTAAAATAAAATAAAATAAAATAAAATGAAATGAATATGTGGGTTACTATTACATCACTACCACTAACTAGTTTCTGAATCATGATCCGCAGTTGAAATTTCTATACTCGGATGGTATTTATAACACAGCGTTTCCAAATACGAGGGCAGTTTGAAAGTTCAGTTACTTTCTTTAATAGTTTGTTATCTCAAAATATGTAAGTCGTCAGGCCAGATATGTGAGAGAAAATCCATGGAACGCTGACACCACAAATGCCTTAACTGTGCGAATACAACTAACTACAAGAAAAGGAATAAAAATGGCAGTGTGTTTTAAAGCTTGAATATGCTTCAAAGAAGACCAAAAAATGTTTGTCGGCCAAGAAGAATGTGACCATGGTTTCTTGGGATACACAACAAATTCAAACTCTGCAAAGAATCACCCACATTTCAAACTAACCTCGTACTTGTAGGTACATATGTATGTAAGCAATCTGAGCCTGTTGATGACTATGACAGCTTTAAATATTGTCGGTCAGTGAATATTTAATTTTGTTTCGTGCCTTCCCCTATGTATGTGGGCTGCATTTGACCATTGCTTCAAGCTTTTAGTTTTTATGCACCCAGCATGCGGGCAATTGTTTTTAATTATAAACTGAAATATTAAAACTTGAAATTTCGACCGGGCAGATTGTAAATTCATTGCAAATTGATGGAAAAACATATCACTGACATGACATATGAGCAAAAGCTCTCTTTTACTGTTGGGGCTGAATGCACTTTTGCACTTTAATTTAGGCATACATATTGGGGAGAAATTCTGTTGGGGTTGCAAAAACGCATATTCCGTACGAAAACTAAATGAATGAAAAATGTTTTTCTTTCATGGAAAATTTGTCGATTTTTGCACAAAACTTCGTTACTTTAATCCTTCCATGAATTGGAAATATTATAACAGCTTTGTATTTGTAAGTCTGAGAAGAAAAAAATAAAGACCCATCTACCTACCCATAAGGACCCGTAACATACACAATTTTCTTGGTCTAATTCTCTTTGAAAACTTTCTGTAACATTTTTGCGTTTTAAGTTATATTGGCCCTTTATTCCTAATACCAACAAATGATTCTTCTTTTTGTGTTCAATGATGGATAACTCGATAACGAAATTTTAATTCAAAAGGTCATGTACATATGTATGTTTTTATTTCACTCACTTTTTGACATTTCGACAGCATAAGATATTCAATTCCACTTTCAATTTCTTTAAGTCTCCATCATAGGAAAATTGAATGCTGCTAACATGACATTCCAATCAAATGAAGCAGCAAAATTCTTGGAAAATATTATAAAAGAATCTTAGCAAAGATTTCATCGCTAGTGAGCACTTCTAAATAGTAATGCTCATACTCTCAGGTACGCTTAGCTATGACTGGCAATGTAACAAAGCTATTGTCCACATAAGCAAGCAATGTGTGTCGGAATGCGTAGTTACGTCAGTCAAATAGATTTTATTACGACTTACACAGTTAAAAATTGAGCCTACAAATTTAAAACCATTCATCGGGTTTAGCGAAATTGGGAATTGGTTTTTATTATTTTATTTCCTCTTTTTTTTTTAATTATATTTTATTTTAGATTATTTTATTTTGGTTTTGGTTTATTTTTTTAAATTTTATTTTATTTAATTTTATTTAATTTTATTTTACTTCATTTTAGTTTATTTATTTTAATTTAATTTAATTTAATTTAATTTAATTTAATTTAATTTAATTTAATTTAATTTAATTTAATTTAATTTAATTTAATTTAATTTAATTTAATTTAATTTAATTTAATTTAATTTAATTTAATTTAATTTAATTTAATTTAATTTAATTTAATTTAATTTAATTTAATTTAATTTAATTTAATTTAATTTAATTTAATTTAATTTAATTTAATTTAATTTAATTTAATTTTATTTTATTTAATTTTATTTTACTTTATTTTAGTTTATTTATTTTATTGAATTTAGTTTAATTTAATTTAATTTAATTTAATTTAGTTTAAAATATTTTAATTTAATTTAATTTAATTTAATTTAATTTAATTTAGTTTAATTTAATTTAATTTAATTTAATTTAATTTAATTTAATTTAATTTAATTTAATTTAATTTAATTTAATTTAATTTAATTTAATTTAATTTAATTTAATTTAATTTAATTTA